>PVJI01026895.1:0-18395 GCA_004026765.1 Micronycteris hirsuta
TTATGATGTGCCTTGGTGTGTTCCTCTTTGGGTCCCACTTCTTTGGGGTTCTCTGAGCTTCTTGGATTTCCAGGAAGCCTATTTCCTTTGCCAGATCTGGGAAGTTCTCCTTCATTATCTGTTCAAAAATACGTTCAATTTCTTGGTCTTCCTCTTGTCCTTCTGGCAGCCCTATGATCCGGATGTTGGGTCGTTTACAGATGTCTCTGAGGTTCCTGAGTCCCTCCTCATTTTTTTGAATTCTTGTTTCTTCCTTCTGGTCTACACTATTGGTTTGAGTCCCAGCTTCCTTTTTTTTCCCTATTGGTTCCCTGTAGATCATCCCTCATTATCTTTATCGTGTTCTTCATTTGTTCATTTATTTGCGTCCACCTTTCTTCCATTTTTATTAGCATTTTGATTACCAGCATTTTAAACTGAGCATCTGATAGGTTGACTATGTCGTCATCCATTAGTTGTAATTTGTTCTGGTCTTTCATTTTGGCCATTTTCATTCTTTTTATCTTGGTGCACTTGTTGGATCGCCGGTGCTGGCAACCTGGGTTGCTTTTTTGGTGGTGTTTCCTCTGGGGGCGGGGCCTGGGAGGGAGCAATGGCGACTGCCGATCACTGCTGGCTCCTGTCACCCCTCTGCTCCCTAGTTCCCCACTGCCTTTTCCGCCAGTCTTGGCCCTGCTGGCTCCCACTGGCGTCTCCGGAAACGCCGCTGGCTTGCGGGATTCACCCGTTGTTCGGGGTCATGTTTTGTTTAGGTGCTCGCAGCGTGGGTCCCTCCGGGCAAACTGCCTCTCACTCCGCTCCTCCGCTTGGTTCTGCCCCGCTTACCAGCCTGGATGTTCATCCTCTCCAACCTCCTGAGTGTCGGACTTCACTTCAGTTCGTTTCTGTCCATTCTGGTTGTTTAATTTTTCGCTATTGCGTTCGTTGTTTAGACACTCTGGATGTGCGGGCAGTGAGTGCGACCACCTATGCCGCCATCTTGGCAGAAGTCCAGATAGTCATAGTTTTTCTTAATCTGTTAATGTGTGAAGTTTTTTCTTATAGAAAATTATTCTTGAATTTTGAGGTAAACTCTCCTTGGTCATTCTGTACTTTTTTTTATTGTTGTTATATTTTACTGAAAAATGTTACATTAATAGATTGTATTTACTAATATTTTATTTAGAATTTTTTACATCCACTTTTTAAAATTTTTCTTTCTTTTCTTTATTTTAATGTACAAATGACTTGTACATTTCATGTTTTGATAGCTATGAAAATTTCTTCTTTGTTTATCCTTTGAAATTATTTTATGTATTATATAAAGTTTATTTGTTCATGGCAGATATGTTAATAGATCTGAGTTTTGCATCTACTCTTTGGGTAAAATACTAAAAATAAATTTATATAATGGTTTATGAACCATCGTGATTATAAAGTAACTTCTGGCGATTTTCATTTTTCTAGAAAATTATACATTTTGATTAAGTTTTTAAATGTATTGGCATGAAATTGTTGACAATATTCTGTTAGGCTTTAAAGATCTCAAATGTCTTGATAGTTATTTTCCTTTTATTTTCTTTAAAATTATTATTTTTGTGGGTCTTTTAAAAAGATTTATTTATTTATTTTCAGAGAGAGGAGAATGGAGGGAGAAAGAGCAATGTATGGTTGCCTCTCACATGGCCCTCATCAGGGACCTGGCCCGCAACCCAGGCATGTGCCCCGACTGGGAATCGAACCGGGACCCTCTGGTTCCCAGCCTGTGCTCAATCCACTGAGCTACACCAACTGGGCACTTGTGTTTTCTTTTTTTTTTTCTTGATCCGTGTTAACAGACCTTTTATGTGCTACCTAATTAGTTTTTAAAAAAATATTTGTCTTACAAACAGTTTCTATATTTTCCAATATTATTGATTTTGGCTGTTATATCTATTATTTCTTTTCTTTTTATCTTCAAATATTGATTTTTCCCCAGATTCAAAAGCTGACTACTTAGTTTATTGATTTTCAATAGTTGCTGTTTTAAAACTATATTTAGGCTGTCTTACTGAATTTAATCACAGGCTCTGTTTCATATGTTTTGGTATATAGTGGTTATAATGCTGTTTTGTTCTAAATCTGTTGTTATTTTTATTTTGATGTTTTCTTGAATGTTTAAATATTCCAAAGTTCATGAGGGAAAAGATACCACATTAGGTCCAGGCATATGTAATATCTGTCAGATGTTGATTATTTTATTTCCAGTTAAATTGCATTATTGTTGAAGAATATATTCTCGACAGGGTCAGTTCATCGAAATCTGCCATGATACCCTCTGTGATCTAGTGGGTAGGACATTTTTTAACAAATATTGTATGTTTGCTCTAAGAGTAAGAGTGTTAATTTTGTCATTAAAATCTTTAGCCTCAATAATATTTTCCCAACTAGATCTTTCTGTTTGATAGAGGTGTATCAATTTTGCATTGTAATCCTATCAATTTTTGCCTTTACATATCTTAAGACTATGCATGTGAGTGCACACAATTTCATAATTTTCATACTTTATTGCTAGAAAATTTCCCTCTGTTATTATACAGTGTAGCTTTATCTCTCTATTAATAATGTTGCCTTACATTCTACTTTGTTGGATAATAATTTGCTATATTAGATTTTTATTGCTTTTCATATTTGCCTAGAATATATTGTGTATCTTTATTTTAAATCTTTTGTGAGGTTTTTTTTTTAGTATCTCCTGAGAACACCATATAGCTGAAAAAAAAAATCCACCTGATAATCCGCATATATGTTAATGGATAAGTTTAATTTACTTAGTTTTTTTCATAATTACTGATGTGTTTGTATTTATTTTCAATGTCAAAGTTAGCCTTTAACCTATGTGGTTTATTATCCATTTTTAATTTTTTTTTTTGCCTCTTTCTCCTCTCTTCTATTTGATAGAAGTTTCTTTACTTTTTTTTTTCATTATGTTGGTTTGGAAATTATATTTCTAATATTTTTAGTAACCTGAAAATTAAAAAAACATATAGATATTATAAATTTTGTGAACAAGTTTAAACTTCTTCATTATTTTTTCATTCTCCAAGAAAAGGGTTTTATATGTATTGTAGTAACCTCTGCTGTAATTTTCTGACTTTCATGTTATTGTTGTCTAAAACTTTATTGTCACTGTTTCTTTTTACAAACATCCCTCATCCATTCCTACTTAGCTTACTTTTCTTCTCATTGAAATATTCCCTTCAATAGTTTTTAAAAAAAGAGATACTTACTGAACCTTGACACAAGCCCTGTGCCCAGTCCATGTACCGCAGGTGGCCCTGGGTCTGTCGCAGAACTGAGCCTGCGGGCAGTTCAAATGGCCCCAGAAGTCCCTGTACAACCTCCTCAGAACATCTGTGGGGCCAATCCTAAATTTCATTCTTTTCCTTCCTTTCATCTGGTGGCGCCTGCCTTCTGGGGGTGTGACCTGCTGGCCCGTGGTAGCAGGCAGTGGAGGTGACCACACAGAGCACAGGCCCAGGACATGTGAGTCACATGAAAAGGTAACAGGGTCAGATGCTGCATGAGCAGTCTAAACCCTGAATAAATAATTGAATGCCATCAAAGATGTGTGGATTCAAACAAAAACGAGCTTTAATTTTCATCTTTTTGTGTGGGATAAATGACTGCTGTAACATTGTTGGGAGTTCTTTATTTTTCCTGTGGCTAGGGTGAAATCTGGAACTTAATATTGTTGGCAATAACATAAATTGCTGTTTGGTGAGTCCTAAGGAAGTCTCTGCAATTTGGGGTGGCAGCTGGAATTTGTCCCCAGCAGGCTGTCCCTTTGTCTCCCCAGGGATGGAAGAGATCACTCCGTATGTTGAGGCAGGAACATATAAACTGCCCGGAGTTCTTGGGAACGGTGTCAAAATCTGAATGACGATTCCTCAGACATTGGTGTATTAAGTTTTATGCAAATGACATAAAGCTTGTCTTATTTGGGGTAAAACTGGATGTCTGTAAAGGTTTTACAATAGTGTTTTGCCTTGGAGGAGGACAAAAAGGGACAGTCGGGCCTTGACTAACAGTTGGCACCTTGACGTTGGACTCCCCAGCCTCCAATACTGTGGGAAACAATGAGAGATAAATTTCTGTTTTTTTTTATAAGCCACCCAGTTTATGACATTTCTGTTACAACAGGCCAAATGAACTAAGACAAGAATGAAGTAATTTAAGGAACTGGTTAAACATTTTTTCCCATTATACTCTGTTCTCCTTTAACTCACTCACTGCTTGTAGTCATGTTACAGTATGCTACATTCACTAGTAGCTGTGCTTCATGGGATTAAGTGTCAAACCTATCCCACCCATGGCATGACTGGATTCAGGTGAGCCATCGATAGCCTCATGACGAAGAAATTACTGGAGGACAGCAACATGCAGATAGGCCCGGAGCAGCGGTTTGGAACAGGAGGAGCAGCCAGTTACTGGGGTGACTGTGTGGACACTGTGAGTGATTTTACAGTGTAGGAGCACCCTAAGAAATCTCAGAAATAAGGGAAATGAATTTAACCAGTCTAGGGGGTGTGTAGTGGTTTCTGATTGCATTTTTATAGATAAAGCCGTTGAGCATTTTGTAATGTCGGAGCTTTTTGCTCATTTTTAGTTGAGTTGTTTATCATTTTATTGTTCAGTTGTTCTTCATATTTTTTATATGCAAGCCTTTTTTCAGATAGATGATTTATAAAATTTTCTCTCACTCTTGCTTATTCATTTTCCTAATATTATATTTTGATGAACAAACATTTTAATTTATGAAGTCCAGTTTATCCATGTGTTTCTTTTATGGTCATTGCTTTATGTGTCCAGTCTAGGCAATCTTTGCTCACACTGGGCGTGGAGACATTTTCCTCCTTTTATTTTTCCAGAAGATTAGGGCCCATGATTCATCTTGGATATATTTTTGTGTATTGTATAAAGGATCCAGGTTCATTTTTCCGCTCATGAATGTGCAGTTGCAGCAACACCATTTGTTGAAATGACTCTCTTTCCCCCATTGTGCTGCTTAGGTGCTTGGACAAGAATTAATGATTGTATTTAATGTGGATGTGGGCCAACTTCTGGATTATCTGTTCTATTCGATTGCTCTGTTTTTCTGTCCGTATGCCAATACCAGATAGTTTTAATTATTGACTGTCTTAGAGGGAGGTATTTGAAGTCCTCCAATTTTGCTTTTCTTTTTAAAAAGTGTTTTAGCAATTCTAGGTTCTTTCAGTGATCATACACATTTTTTTAAAAAGCATTGTGACTGATGCTGGGAAGAATCTATTCAAAACTTTGGGGAGAACTGACATCTTAGCCATATTAAGGCACATGTTTATGAACATAGTATATATATTCATCTATTTAAGTCAGTTTTTGAGTAATGTTTGTAGTGTTTAGTAGAGAGATCTTACAAATGTATTATTAAATTTATGTTCAAATATTCTACATTTTTAGGTTACATTATAAATAGTTTAAAATATACTTTTAAATGTTAATTTCTAGCGTATGGAAGTACAATTGATTTTGTATATTGACTTTGTATCCTATGATAATGCTACATTCACTTACTAGCTTGGGTAGTTTTCATATAGTTACAAATGGACTTGTTTATGAAATTTTACTTGCCAACTTTTTGCTGGTAGTATATAGGATGATAATTGGTTAATTTATGTTTAACTTGGTAACATCACTTTTTGTCCTAGTATTTTCTGTACATTTCTGATGATTTTTTAAATGACAGTTGAGTCATTACAAACAGATACAATGTGATTTCTTCCTTTCAAATCTTTTATTGTCTTTTAGGTTAAGGTTAAGACCTCAGTACATTATTGAATAGAATTGGTGAGAGCAGGTATTCTTGTCCTTTTCTTTATCCCAGGAAGAAAGTTTATAGTCTTTCACTATTAAATATAATATTACTGCAAGTTTTTAAAAAATTCCCCTTTTCATGGCGAGGAAGTTCCCTTCTATTCACTTTTTATAAAGTGAGAAGTGTTGTCTTGTTCTCTGTCTTAAAGACTTTGTGTAAGATTGGAAGTATTTCTTAATATTTGAATTCAGTGAAAACAATCAGGCCTGGAGTTTCCTTTATCAAAAGATTTTTGTAAGAGAATTGAAATTCTTAAATAAATAGAGTGTATTAGATTTTACGATTCATCTTCTCTTGATCTACTATATGCTATTTTACCAAGGAATTTGTTCATTTTATCTGTCATTAAATTTATTGACATAAAATTGCAGTAGTCCCTTAGTAGCTTTTAAATGCCTATAGAATGTGGAGACATATCTCCTTTTTCATGCCTAATTTTATAATTTATGTTTACTCTTCTTTTTTTCTTCATTCATCTTGCTATGATTAGTCATCTTCTTCATCTCTTCAAAAAGCCAACTTCTAACTTAATTTTTACCTATCTTCTTTTGAAACATAAAGCTTTAAATTTCTCTCTAATGATTGGTTTAGTTATAACTCACAAATGCTGATATGTTATAGTTTCATTTTAAATATTTTCTAATTTCTCTCATAGTTTTTTTCTGACTCATGAAATGTTTAGAAGCAAGTTATTTAACTTTTTAACAATCAGTGCTTTTGTAAATATTTATTTCTAAAATTCAATTTTGTTTCAGTCAGAAAACATATTCTGTGATAGTTTAGTCTTTGAAATGTATCAAAACTGATTATATGACCCAGGTACCCTGTGCACTTAAAAAGAATGTGTATTTTTCAATTTTTGAATATATTTTTAATCTATATCCATTAGGTTAAGGTGGTTTGTAGTTTGTTTAGATATCCTGTAACTTTAATGAATTTTTCCTAGTTGTTCTATCAATTACTGAGAAAAATGGTTGTAAAAATCTTCAACTACTGGTGTGCTTTTATTTGCCTGATACCTTTAGCCTCTTGGAACTATATGTTTATGTTTTTTACCTAATTTTGGAAATTCTCTGCTATCATTTCTTTAAATTTTTGTTCTGCTTTATTTTCTCTCTTCTCAATATTTACTTATGGGTCATTGAGGTTCTGTTCATTTTATTTTAATTCTTTTCTTCTATGTTCTTAACAGTTTTATTGGTCTGTTTTCAAGTTCACCGACTCTTTCCTCTGCTCTCCCAATCTTCTAAGAAGGTCTTCCAGTGAAGTTTAAAATTCATGTACACATTTTATTTGTAGATTTCCATTTGATTTTTAATAGTACTTCTCTGCTAAATTTTCCCATCCTTTTATTCATTATGATTATATTTTTCTTTGAGACCTTAAACATTTATAATAGATGCTTTAAAGTTTTATCTGCTGTTTCTAATATATAGGTCATATGGGGGCCTGTTATTATTAACTACTTTTTCTCTTGCCTGTGGCTTACATCTTCCTGTTTATTTGCATTTCTAGTAATTTCAGAGTATATGCTGGACATTGTTAATGATACGTTGCAGAGAGTAGAGATTATGTTGTTCTGCTATGAAAGATGTTAATTTTCTTTCCTGGTCTACATTAAATACTGTCAAATTCTTTTGATCCCATCAGGATTATCTTTATTGTTTGTGAAGATTGATCTGTTTTAGTCTTGGAATAAATTCTAATATGCACCTCTTATCCTAGCATATGGCTGTTGTCAACGGAATGCCCACTGCACTCAGTGTAGTCTCTTCATCGTAACTGAGATGAATTCTAGAGTCTCCTCACATTGCACAACCTCGGGCACCATTGGTTAGCACATCACCTCTGCTAGCCTCGCAGAATCTCATCCTGTTGCAGAATCTTATCTTGTCCAAGCCTCAGCCTAGCGCTCTAATGAGTCCCTGTGAGACTCCCCCACTCCACATGCACCCAACACAACTCTCTTTTCTCACATACCACCCTGAAAATTTCCCCTGCTCTGCAGCCTGGAACTCTAGCATCTGCCTCCTCAACTCAGCAAGCCCGTTGCTCTGTTTGGCTCCACTTTTCTGATTTATTGAGGAAAATAACATCAGGCAGAAAATCAGGTCAGTTGTGGAGTAACTCTTGGATTTACCTTGTGTTTTCCTGCTTTCAGTGATTGCATCCTTTCCTGCCTGTTTGTCAGTGTCTGCAAACAGTTGGCTTGTACATCTTACCCAGTTTTATAATTATTTGGAAGGCAAGTTTTCAGTATCAGTTATACTCTTATGGCCAGAAGGAGAAATTTATATAGTTGACCCTTGAACGACATGGTTGAAAATCCATGTATAACTTAAGTCAGTCTTCCACATATGTGGATTCTAAACTGCCAGATGACACTTGAGCATCGTGGGTTTAAACTGAGGTGGTCCTTGAACTGAGCAGACCGATTTAACTGCAGCAAATCAAGCTGTGTGCATCCATTGAACTGCACCCGTCCATTGAAAGAAATCTGTGTGTAAGTGGACCGATGCAGTTCAAACCCCTGCTGTTCAGGGTCAGCTGTGTTTATATATATATTTATTTATGGAAATGTATAACTATAAATAATATGTGTATATATGAGGGGGCACCCAAAACCCTTAATTTATTTAATAAAAAATTGTGTATTTATTCTTATATGGTTAAACCTGTCACCTTCAAAATACTCTCCATTTGATACAATACACCTATTGAGATGTTTTTTCCACTGCTCAAAACTGTTTTTGAACTTGTAGATTTTGATGGCTTTAGTGTTTCTACCATTTTTTTGTTTCACCTTTGAGGACTTTTTTTCATTTGGGGAAACAAAAAAAAAGTCACTTGGGGCGAAGTTGGGTGAATGGGAGGGTGAGGCACCAGGGTCATGCCATTTTTGGTCAAAAACTGCTGAACACTCAGTGTAATGTCAGCAGGTGCACTTGTAAATCACACATCATGAAATGGGCAAACGTGTTGAAAGTCTTAAAAAAAAATTCACTGAAGCCAAGCACAGCCTCTCACAATAACGCCAGGTGGTGCACTGACACAGATGGGTTCCTAGAGCACTCACTAGAGAGGGAAATCTGTACTACAAGGGACCTGCCCTCCAGAAGACAATTCCATTTTTGGGGGTCCCTCCTCATATGTATACTTACCTATTCTGTATCTATTTTATATACTTTTCAGTGCCTTTCTCTTCTTATTTAATAATAAATCTCCATATAACAATTTATATGGATCCAGATTATTTTTTCTAATGATATGGATGTAGCAAAAGCTACTCAACCAATTAGTTTGGAAAGGACATGGCTAAGGAAGCTATCTGCTCTTTCGATAGACATTTAGTTACAGTTTATATATATTCTTTAGTATTTGTTGTCTAGGTTTGTACAATTTCCCTAGTTTTATAACAGATAAAATTTTACTCTCTATTCTCAATTGTTTTTATTCTCTTCTAGAAGGGGAGTTATACAGATATGTAATCTGTAGTCCTTCTTTCTCAGAAGTCCTAATATGATTTTTTAATAATTGTTCAGCAACTGATAAGCAAGTAAATATAACAAAAATTTAGTGGTTCAAGTGACTGCAATTGTATTTTAACTCTCTTAACTATGTTTTTTTTCAATTTTCTAGTTATAAAGTAGTACATATGCACTTTAGTAAATGTGTAATTTAATAAAAGAATATAAAAATAAGATCCACTTGTAATTATCTAGTGATGATCACTCAGTAATTTCTTATTTATTATTCTATACATATATGGAAGCATATATGTATAACTATTACATGGCATAATTCCCTATCTTGCTTTCACAATATAGCTTGCAAAATTTATTTTATTATGTACTTTAATTAAATATTCTTTAACAACATCTTTTTTAATGACAATATAAAATTCCATTTTATGATGTACCTTAGCTTAACCAATTTCTTGTTCTGGACTACTTAGGGGTTTTTTTTCACTATTTTAAACAAGCAGAAGGAACATCCTTATACATAAACTTCTGGCTACATGCCTCAGTCCCTCTTATTCATTGCCACTGAATTCTGTAAAATGGTATTGAATTAGGGAGCTAGGCCATCTCATATGGATTTAAGTCTCGCCTGTGTCCCAAATCTGAACTGGTTTTAGATAGTAATTTTCAGTTTAGTTAAAGCAAGTTGGGAAAAGAAGCATTTGTAGAATGTTTTAAAAAGTCTCCATTTCTTTGGAAGCCTGCAGTCTCCCTGAAAAGGCATTTGAGTGTTCCTGGCCAGCCCAGCATTTAATCCCAACCTGTCACCAGTTTCTATGAAGTGAGGTTTCTATTACTTCCTGGATTGCTCTAGTCTATCAGGGGTCACCATCTCCAATTTAGCCTAGATGTGGATGGGAAAATACCCGGCACAGCCTTAGCATCCAAAGAACATTGGTGTCAAATTCAATTACTGGAGAAGGAGACCTTTTTTATTCAGAGGTCTCTGAATCCATTTAAAAAGCTTCTCAGATTCCTAGCACTTGAGCTGATGGTGAATGTATCTCCCACACAGGCCTTCTGACAGCTTTTTTTGTAATTTCACATTGTCAACTGCTTTTGTGGTTAGAGTCTCATTTATTGAAAAAATATATCTCAAATGGAAGTAGAGACAGTTACATCTTTTACATATGTCTGAGCGTGCCTGAGTGGGTGAATATTGCAGATACATAATGACCCAAGGTTGTATCATTTCACGTAGCTTTCCTCTTTTCAGTTTGCCAAACATGTTGATTTTCTGAACATAAGATATCAATTCTGGATTGCTGTGGCCAGAGGTTCCATTAACTCCCTTGTGGGCTCTAAGGAATGAAAGTATTCTTGGAGTCCTTTCTTCATTTTACTTTAAAATTCTCTTTTGTGGAAATTCCCTGTTTCCTTCTGTTCAATTTGTAGGGCTTTCTTCTTTCCTGTATGAATTCGTTTTGAATTGAGGAAATAGCACAGCATATGTATTTTTTTCTGCACCTGAGAAATTTGTTTTCACAATTACATTTCTGTAAAGCCACCTGAAAGATTGGCAGTGTTTTCTCTCCCTGCCATGCGGCTTTATAATTTCTCTGGAATACGAATTGAGAAACACCGCTTTGCAGACTGTTTGGAGAATTACAGAATATTACTTTAACTATTGGGTCACTCCAAGGTGTGTAAGCCCACCATTTAAATTGCTAAGAACTATTCCCAGAGAAGATACACTTTGCACTGCTGATGAAGCTTCCCTTTCATCCTTTTAAGTTCAAATTTCATAATTAGAACACGATGAACAATAGAATTCTCGCAGAAGAACAAAGACACCCTCTTGGCTTCCTTTCTGCTATTGCCTTTGAACATGGAATAAATGGCATATCCCGCAGCCTCCCAAGTCTTCTGTCCCCTCTCACGTGTTACATTTCCGACCATGTTAAGGAGAAAAAGGACCCTACTCAGATGGTGTTCCCCCCCAGAAAAAGTTTCTAAAGTGCGGACTAAACAGTACTAACTGGTAGCAGCTGTTAAAGAATTATTTTGGAAGATAGTATGCCAACATATTTGGAATGTTATTCTCTAAGACCCCTACCATTTTGTCTCTCCAAATATTTGTTATGTCTTATTCCCCTGTTTTAAGAAAAAAATTTACAAGCATCCCTCACATTAAAGCCAACTTTTGTAATTCTCATGAACTGAACCTTCCATTCTGACATGATTGAATTCCGTCTATGATGACAAACCCTGCAGAATGGAAAAATTTCACCCAGCTGCGCAGTGCCGAGTTAAACTAGACCCCACACGTGGCATTGGCAGTACCTACCATCAAGGTACTGGTATATTATCTGGGAGCCAAATGATTCCCCCAGATATAAATCCATTTATTTAGATCCTTTTTTGATTTATTTCATCAATCGTTTATAATTTTCCACGTACAGATCCTGTACAGATTTTGTTAGATTTATATTTAGGTATTCTATTTATTTTAAGTGATTATAATTGCTATTGTATTGTTAAACAAACCATTTTTTTCAGAGAAGTTTTAGATTTACTAAAACCGTGAAGAGAAATTGTGAAGATAATACAGATACTTCCCATATCCTTGCCCAATTTTTGCTTGTATTAACATTTTATATTGTTATGGCATATTTGATAAAATTAATTAGCCAATATTGACACATTATTATTAACTGAAGTGCATACTTTACTCAAATTTCCTTGATGTTTACCTAATGTCTTGTATCCGTTCCAGAATGACATCCAAGTTACCACATTACATTTAGTCATCAAAATACAAACCCTACTGATACACATGGGACATTTACCAGGACGGCCATATGCTGGGCTGTAAAGTGAATCACGAAATACTTCAAGGAACTTAAAGCATATGTTCTCTAATCAGAAGAAATTAAGCTACAAATCAATAACAAAGAGAAAAATTCCCTAATGTTTGGAAATTCAAAAATACTTTTCTAAATAATACTTTTTTAATTTTGTGGTCTGGGAGTTTCGTGTTCTATGCATTTCACTTAGGTCAGTTTTGTGGATTTTGTTCTTTAAAATCTGTATATTGACTATGTTTTTACTGTTTGCTCCTAGGAGACTTACTGTTGTCTTAGATTGGGTTCCCTTAAAACCACACACTGAGAAGTGCACTTGGACTCAGGTAGTTTATATGAGGGTACTCTGAGAAATTTCAAGAAGGGAGTGGAGAAAGTGAGACAGGAGTGGGGAGAAAGCCAACGAAGGGCATGTTACTGACCTGAAAAATAGGGTCAAGCGCTACTCGGGGCCCTCCGACAGCAGCCTGTAATGCAGGCCCCAGGACCCTCGCTCTCACGCTGGGAGACAAACTGCCGCCTGCCTTAGTCGAGGGCTGTGCCCAGACGCTCCCTTGTGTTTTCAGGCTGTGCAGGTGCAGGAAGACGGGCACTCCCCGGGGTCCAGAGGACGCCCCCGGCCAGGAAGCCAAGACCGGCAGGCCCTCAATGTGGGGATCTGCCAGTCAGTGCGCGGGAACCTGCAACTGCAGGCGACCTCGGCGCTGCTGATGTCGTGTTAAAATTTCTCGTTCTGATTGGCACTTTATTTCTTTTTCCTTTTACACAGCCTATTTTCCACATATTTTGAAGCTATGTTTTTAGATACTCTCAAATTGAGTAGTTGCATGTTGAGTAGTTAAACTAATGCTCTTAACATGATGAACTGTCCCTCTTTACTTGATTGCTTGCCCTGGTACTGGCACAGCTAGAGTGGCTTCCTTTCAGTTGGTGCTTGCAGGGCCTCTTTCCCGCTCTCTCCCTTTTGATCTCTCTCTGTTATTGTGTTTAATGGGATCTTTTGCAAAAAGCATGTCAATTTTTTAAATTCAGCCTCGCAATTTTGGTCTTTTAATTGGAGTTTTTATTACATTTATATTTAATGTGATTATCAGTTTTTTGATTTTACATCTAACATTATTATATTTTATATATTGCATCTGTTTTTTATTATTTTGCTCTATTTTCTTGTTTTCTTTTTTATTAAAAAGCATTTACTCATTATTTTGTTTTTCCCATTTCTTTTACTGTTTTTTTAATGGTTATTCTAAAAATTATGACATGCATCCTTGATTTATTAGAATCCAATATAAACCAATATTATTACCACTTTCTATATAATGTAGGGAAGGACTTTAGTACATTTGAATTCTATTTGTCATCTATCTTCCTGCCATAAGTATTGTATGGTTTTGTATTTTAAAATATAGGTATATTTCAACACTCATAAGAGTGTTATTAATATTATTCTGTGCAGCCAATGTTTATATAAATTTATCAACATTTTTAGCCTTTCTTGTTGCTCCTCATTACTTCCTGGGTTTCTGTAAAATTAATAGGGATGACTTTTCTGCCTAATGTACATATAAATATTACAGTTTTGTCAGTGAGAAAAATCATCAACTTTATTTATTTGAACATTTCTTTATTTTGAAATTATCTTTGATGTTTTGCCTTGATGTGGCTGTGAGTAACTTTCCTTATTTATATCTTGCTTGAGTTTATAGCAGTTGTGAAAAATTCCTGGCCATTATATCTGCAATATTTGCTATGACTCCATTCTCTTTTCCTTCCAAAACTCAAATTACACATATGCTAGTTCTTTATCCTACATATCTTTTACATTCTTCTCTGTTGCATACATTCTTGTTTTTTACATGACCTTTTCTAAATATTTTTATTGACCCATTCATCTGTTCACCTGTTCTCTATTTAATTTTATATGAGAACTATCCAGAAGGTATCCAGCTATTTACCATGAAAAAGAGACATTTATTGAAGATACAAGAAACATTGTATATAGGACAATGAGGCCTCAGTCCCCTTCAAACGAGGCACCTCAGGACCTCACACAGTCTCCCAATCGCCATCAGCATTGTATTTTCCTGAATCTCAATGATGGTCTGAAATCTCTTCTCTTTCAAAGGTGATTTTAGTTTTGGGAAAAGCCAGAAGTTGCAGGGCACCCAAATCTGAGCTGTAGGGGGGCTGAGTCACCTGGGTGATTTGATGTTTCACCAGAAAAACTCTGCATGAGACGTGATGCATGAGCAGGCATGTGGTCATGATGAAACTGCCAATCGCCAGTTGCCTGTAGCTGCGGCCTTCTGAAATATCTGAATAGTATCCATGGAGGAATACTATATGCTAATGCAAAATTTGATGCAGATTCATTGCTCCACTCACTTAGTCATTTTGAATGTCATGGCCACACAGTACACATGCTCACTCAACAGTGTCTACCGCCCCCACTGACTAGTACAGTGAAGGCGTCATTGTTCATGCATGCACACTCCAGTCCACTCTCCTTGGCTTCCAGGTTACCGTAGTTTGCCATGTCTAATGTGCTCCCATGTATACTGTGCACCCATGTTTTGGGCCCAAACTTTCAGGATAAAAATTTTTTGTTTTAATTCAATTTTTTACTTATTTACATTTAGATACATTTTTGTATTATAAAGGAATTTTAGCATTTATTTTTGAACATATTCTGGTATAAGAAATTTTATGTAACAAATAATTACAAAACACAAAAACAGACACAAGTTATTTCACGTACCACCCATGTATAATGCACATCTTTATTTTTCCCTCAAAAATTTAGGCAAAAAAGTGTGCATTATACATGGCAAAATATGATATATCCATGTCGTGCAAACCATTCTGTTGTATTAACAATGGCTGGACTTTTTCCAGACAGACTTTTTAAATCTGCTACTAAATCCACCTACTGACTTGATTACTTAAAGTATTTAATTATCTATTCTAGAATTTTCATTTGGCTCCTTTTCAGAGACCCCAGATCTCCAGTGAAATTTTCCTCTTTTCTACTAGTATTAAAAAAAGTATATCAGAGTTATTTTAAAGTTCATTACTGGTAAGTCTAATATCTGAATATCTGGGGACTTCTTCCTTGTCTGTATTCTCTTTGTTCTGCCTCGTTTTATGCAGGGTAATTTTTGATTGGATCCTGTATATTGTATATGAAAAGTTTATTTTGGGATTGTCAGGTGGTGAGAGTAGGGGCAGATTATATTAATCCAATCAGGAGTTGAGCTGACCTGAGGCCGGGATTCAGTCTTTGGAAGGCCTGCTCTATTTCAGCTTGCCCTTATTTTTCCCGGACGGGTAGGACCTCGCTGTAAGCCCATCATAATTACCAGGGCTCCACTTCTTCAGCAAGGCTTTGATCCCCATTTTCATCACTGTATGTCTATAAGTTGCAAAAAGAAAAAAGATTCTGTTCGACTTCTCTGCCTTTTAAGTAGCGCTTTCTGCTGTATTTCTTGGTCTGCGGGGGCCCAGCACCCTACACAAATCGTTAGGTGACTTGGAAAAGTGGCCTAGGATATTGGGATGATGTTGATATAATCGCCTTTTCTGCAGCATCTTGCCACCCCAAGTTCTGGGTAATTTAGTAGTTCTCTGATACTTCTCATGTGCTTTGACTTTTTTCAAAATTTGTATTTGACTTTCTGAGTTTGATGTTTTTTATAGGATGATTAGTATGGTTTAAGCCAATCCATTATACCTAGAAATAGAAATCTGTATGTGTTTTTGTGAGCTTTTGGTTCCATTGATATTCTCTATTGCTTTTTCTGTTTTTATTTATTGATTTCCACTCCGATCTTCACTAGCCCCTTTATTATGCTTGTATGGGTTTAGTTTTCTCTCTCTTTTTTTAAAGTTTCTTAACACAGTAGTCTAATCATTGCTTTCAGACCTTTCTTTTTTCTGATATATGTATTCAGTGTTACAAATATTTATTTAAACCTTACTTTGTCTGCGTCCCTCATGTTCTGATACTTTGCTTTGGCAATTTCCTTCAACTAAAAACATTTTCTAATTTCTATTATAACTTCTATTTTGACCTATGAATTATTTAGAAATGTGTTAATTTCCAAATATTTGTGATTTTGAAGCTGTCTGTTATTGACTTCAAATTGAATTCTGTTATTGTCAGAGAACATATTTTCTGTAGTTTCTATTCTTTTAAATTTGATAAGATTTGTTTTATAAGCCAGAATATGATTCATCTTGGTGAATGTTCCATGTTTACTAAAAAAATATATTCTGCTATTTTAGGATGGATTGTCTGCAAGTGTTGATTAGCTCATGTTGGTTAATAATTTTTGTCCTCTATATCCACTCATTTTCTGTCTCCTTGTTCTATCAAGTAAAATTGTTCTCATTTACTGTATAATTTACTCACTTTGTCTACTTGTTCTATCAATTATATATTAGTCCTCTAGGTTTTGAAGTCTCATAATAATTGTGGATTTATCTATTTCCTCTTTCATTTCTATCAGATTTTTCTTCATGTGTTTTGATATTTGTTGTTAGGAGAATCTTGAAATGGACATTTCAAAAAATGAGAGAAATGATATTTATAGAAATCGTGTCTGTAATTAACTTCTCCCTGAACTTAAAATTCCTTGAGGGTGAAGACCATGTCTTGGACCCTATTCCATCCTCAGCACCTTGCCTGGCACAGCGGCTGCGCCTCCTCAAATACTTGTGAGATGAATGAATAGCCACTTGTGTGTGATTCTTGTTCCGTGTTGTCATTTAAAACAGAATAGTTTCCACCCTCCCCCTTTATTTGAAAGGAGGTCACAGATAAAGAAAACTGGGAAATCAGTCCTTTGCTTCTAATTGGCACTATGCTCTGTAAATCAGACTTACATCAGTTGCTCTTTTCTTTCTCCATTCTCAACTCTCCTGCAACATACGTCTTCACCCTTCCCAAATCAGGAAGGATGAAACATTCTTTCAACAGGGCTGCAATGGACCAAGGCCAGTAGTGAAGAATTGATACATTTTTGTTGACATTATACTTTGGAAATAAATATAAATCATTGATATATCTTCCTCCTCCTGCCACCCCCACCCCCAATCCCCTACACCAATGAATCTCTTAGGACTTTGTACCAGCAACTCAGCAAGGTGGTCATATAGCTAATCTCGATGTTTTTGGTCTTGCCAGTTTAACTTCAATTTACACTTTCATGGCCCTTGATCTCCTTCTTTTCTAAGCATTGCTTTAGGCCCAGTTCTGCAAAAATATTTTTTATGAATCAATATAAAACCCTAGAATTTCCCCTGTATTAGTAAGTCCTAACTCTTTGAATTTGGCAGTGTGCTGACAGAAGATCTTAGCATTTTAGTAGCATTTGCTGGAGGCAGATTGATACTTTGTGTATATGTTCTTTGTTATACTCTAGTTGATTGACGTGTGGGTAGGATGAAGAAAGATTGTGCTTTGTCATTGGTCCTTGTACTTGATGAATGCGGTAATATATATATTTCTGGTCTGACTTTCAAATGTTTTTTCACATTTTGTGAACTTTCAGTGTAATGATTTTCCCTTAATATCTTTACGTCTCTCCATTGTACAGATCCATGGACACGTGCACACTGAAGGCCAACTCTAATGTCCTCAAGGCCACGTTCAGGGGATTAATGGTGTTTTGGTATGCCAATGAGCAGCCTGCTTTGGAAGGGGTGCAAGAGAGGTCAGGGTGACATTACACTCTGCAGTTGGTTAGAAATGTGTTCTGATACACTTGTAACATATATTCATCTGAGTTCCTTTTTCTTTAGCAGATGTAAACAGTTTTGTTTTCCAATAAAAACATACTTCATTCTTTTTTAGAAATTCAGGAAGTACAGAAAAGATACAGGAGAAAAAGATGAAAACCTTTTTAATTGCAACACTTGGAGATTAACATCGACATTTTGGTATATATTCTTCCAGATTTTTTTTCTTAGCATTCACTCACTCAGTCACAATGTGTGGATCTACATATTTATATTCAGACATTTTACATTTACAAAAAATGTGATCATAACCTGCATGGGTTTTAACCTGCTTTTCCCACTGAGATCTTTCATCCCAATCTGAATCAATGTGCCTCTTCATAAGCAATTATTTTACCATTTGACTCATTTAATATCAAAACACGTGTCCTTCTAAGGCTCTTCTGTGTCTATTAC
>PVJI01026896.1:0-18395 GCA_004026765.1 Micronycteris hirsuta
AATCTATCCAGCAAAACTTTCATTTAGAATGGAAGGGCAGATAAAGTGCTTCTCAGATAAGGTCAAGTTCAAGGAGTACATCATCATGCAGCCTCTACTATATGAAATGTTAAAAAGTTTCGTATGAGAACTCAGGAGCGAAGGCACCGAGGCCAGATCAGCTACCGGGGAATTCAGATCAGTCACAGCCAAGACGCTTGTGAGGTAAGCAAGCAAAATACAACCAGAGAAACAAAATAGAACCAGAGACAATGAAGTTTAGAACATTCTGGCAGTAACCAGAGGGGAAGGGGAAGGGGAGAAGGGGGACAAAGGTATTCAGGAACTGCTATAAAGGACACATGGACAAAACCAAGGGGGAGGGGGAAAGCAAGGGAGGGAGGTGGGTTTGCCTGGGGTGGGGTGGGGGGAGGGTAAATGCGGACAACTGTAATTGAACAACAATAAAATAATTAAAAAAAATATTTCTCTTGATTCCTTCCTTTCCCTCTGTTTCGGTGTGACTGTAGAAGGGGAAGAGGACAAGCTACCAAAAGGAGCTGTTCAGGTCCATTAGAGCCTAGGACAGCTTCCTGCCTGTCTCCACGCTGTCAGTGCTGTCCTCCGCCCAGTTGAGGTTGAGGTTGCCTGTGTTCGGTGTTGTAGGAGGCGGTGACGTTCATGGACGTGGCTGTGGTCTTCACGGAGGAGGAGCTGGGGCTGCTAGACTCTGTCCAGAGGAAGCTGTACCGAGATGTGACCCTGGAGAACTTCCGGAACCTCGTTTTAGTGGGTGAGGACAGGCACCCTCCATAACGTGGCTTCAGCCCCTGGCGCAGGGTTTGTCCGTCTCGGCACTGTTGACATTTTGGGCCAGATAATTGTATGTTGTGGAGACTGTTCTGTGCGTTTTAGGGTGTTTGGTAGCATCCCTGACCTCTGCCCACTACTTCAAGGCTTCAGGACCCCTTAGAGACCAGAGTTTTCCAGTGTGTTTGCAAGTAGAGACAAGACGTTTCTAGTCTTTGTTCCAAGGTAAACATTTGACTTATAAATTAACTGTAAATGAACAGTTGGGCTTGGCTGTACCTGGCTCCTTATTTCATATATATGTTTTTAAACTTGTGGGTCATGATCCATTGGTGGGTCATGAAGTTGATTTAGTAAGTTGCATCAAAATGTTTGACAAGCACTGCTTTGGGGAGGGGCAGAGCCTTACATCATGGGATTGGAACCCAAATTTTGTAGTATTTTTTACCTTTAATGTTTCTTTAATCTTGTCTTTTCACAGGGCATCAGTCCTGTAAACCGGATGTGATATCCCAGTTGGAGAGAGAGGAAAAGCTTTGGATGACGGAGATCCAAACTCAAAGAGACACACATTCCACAGAGAGCTGTGCAGCGGGAGTCCCCGAAGGTAACAGCCCATCATTCTCTCTCTGTTCTGGGGGATCTGCTCTCCACACAGCAATCCCGGAGACCCTTGGGCAATATCTGCCACATCACGCCACTTCTCTGCTTCATACCCTCCGCTGACTTTCCATTTCAGTCAAAACAAAACCCAATGTATTTAAGGGGCCTGGAAGGCCCTGTAGTGTTTGCTTGTTCCCCAGGCTTTATCATTCTGCATCTTTCTCTTGTCATTTCCCACCTTTCGATGCTGCCAGCCTTACCTATTTCTAATGCAGAACGATTATGTTTCAGCATCAGAATCTTTTCTCTGGCTGGAATGCTGCTTTCCCATAAACCTTCAGACATGCTTTCTTATTCATTCATATCTCTGCTCAGAAGTCATGTCATCCAAGTCCTTCTGTGAACATTCTGTTTAAAGTACTGTCTTCTCCTCTCCACATCCTTTAAAAAAATTTTTTTTTAATTTTATTGATTTTAGAGAGAAAGACGAAGGTGGGAGGGGGAGAGAGAGACAGATAGCCATTGATTTGTTGTTTTACTCATTTATGCATTCATTGGTTGCTTCTTGTGTGTGCCCTGACCTGAGATCGAATCCTCAACCTTGGCGACCTTTCGCTTTGTGGATCAATGCCCAACCAAGTGAGTCACACCAGTCACGGCCAGCCAGGGCTATTTTTAATTTTTGAGGAACCCCTACACCGTTTTCCACAGTAGGAGTACCACTTACATTCCCACCAGCAATGCATAATGGTTCTAATTTTTTGCTGTGTCCTGGCCAGTACCTGGGCTTTTTACCTTTTTTTTTTTTTTTTTTTTTTAAATAATAGCCACCAGCCCTGGCTGGTGTAGCTCAGTGGATTGAGCATGGGCCTGTGAACCAAAGGGTTGCTGGTTCAATTCCCAGCCAGGGAATATGCCTGGGTTGTGGTCTAGGTTCAGGTTGGGGGCATGCGAGATGCAAAGGAACCCTCTCTTTCTCCCTCCCTTCCTCTATCTCTGAAAATAAATAAAAATCTAAAGAAAAAAGTTAATGTAAATTACCTACTATAGTAATTGCTTTGGATTAAAAAAAAACAAAAAAGAAAGAAAACTGAGCATTTGAGAAAACAGCTGCCTCTACCAGTCTTGGCTGATTGGCTCTTTTCTGGGGAACCCTAATGTGCAGGGTGTGTTCTGAGCCCTGGGATCTGCCCAGAGTTAGGGCTTAAGGTGTTCCCAGGTCATTTTCTTTTTTTTTAATATTTTTTATTTATTTTATTTTTAGAGAGGGGAAGGGAAGGAGAAAGAGAGAGAAACATCAATGTGTGGTTGCCTTTCACATGGCCCCCACTGGGGACCTGGCCCGCAACCCAGGCATGTGTCCTGACTGGGAATCGAACCTGCGGCCCTTTGGTTTGCAGCCTGCGCTCAATCCACTGAGCTACACCAGCCAGCGCCCAGGTCATTTTCTGAGCTTTTGACTTTCCTGGTTCTGTGTATGCCTTTTCAATTCCCTCTCACACAGATGCTTTTAAATTTCTTTTATCTTCTAAAAAGTGCTGCTTGAGCTTTTCTTGGACTTAGATGTTCTAGTGCATTCCTTCACACATAATTTCTTTCTAGGCTTCTGCATGTCTATAATCCCCCCAGTAGCTTCCATGAACAGTGTCTGCTGCTGCTTTCCATTGCTTTTTCCCATTTTGTCTGAGTCAGGTAAAGTGGAGACCAGTTCCCTGGCACCTCCAAGACAGGTTAGAGAATCGCAAACAAAGTCTGTTCTGCTCTATGCAGTTTGAGGTAGGGAATTGAGAGGTGAACTTCTGCATCCTTTAGACCATACCAGGCCGTAAGTAAAAATAGGAAGACATTTAAAAGTAGTTGTGTGTGGAGGGGAATGTGAAAAAGCACTCACACAGCCCCAGGCAAGACACATGCTTAGAAGAGACCTGACAAGACCTTGTCCTCTCAATCTGAGATGGTTCCCCAAGTTTCATACCTTTTTAAATGTGGCTTTTTCACATTTGTATGTTCTCTTGGTTGTTGTACGTCTTTGACTGTTTTTCAGAACTCGCATACTTATTTTTGCTAATCTCTACTGTTTTTTTGTCTTTTTTTTTTTTAACTGTTTCATTGGTGGAACAAAGACTCGGGGATTCCTAGCCTACATTCTTGCTGATGTCACTCTCTGTCCCTAATTCTTTCAGGAGGCAGGAATGAAAATGAGCTGGAGATTCTTCATGAAGCAGGAGTAAGGTGCCTTTCATTGGGAGAGCTTTCATGCTGGCAAATCAAGAGACATGTTGTGAGTAAATTAACAAAAAGTCAAGACTCCATGATATATATTGAAGAAAAGATGTTCCCCAAACAACCTAATTCCCCCTGTCAGGTGGGAATGGGAGTATCCATGCAGGCTGATGTGGAAGACAGCTGTGTAACGACTCTTACCGAGAATCATTCCAGTATTAATGAAAACCATGGGTTTCCTACAAGGAGAGCTCAGAATTCTTGGAATAAAACCTATCTGAATGAGACACAGAATTACCAGGGCAATTGTAAGCCGATGCCAATGAAAAACAAGTTCTGTGTATTTGTTCCACATGCTAACATCTTCTGTTGTAATTCTCACCCCGCTGATGATGATACAGTGCACAAGAGAGATCACGCTCCCAGTAAGAAAGACTGTGGTGAGGACATTGCAATGGTGTCCCCTCTTGTCCAGTTCAGTGTATTCCATACGGGACAGAAAACCTACCAATGTAATGAATGTGAAAAAGCATTCAGTGATGGTTCCAGTCTTGAGGTCCATCAGCAAGAACACCTGGGAAAGAAGCCCCTTCCACATAGCACACATCAGGATACCAGGTACAGCTCAGCCATTCCTGTCCAACAATACATTCACGCAGGGAAAAAGCGCTACTGGTGTCATGAGTGTGGGAAGGGTTTTAGTCAGAGCTCAAACCTGCAAACTCATCAGAGAGTTCACACGGGGGAGAAACCGTATTCGTGCCTAGAGTGTGGTAAGAGCTTTAATCAGACCTCCCACCTTTATGCTCACTTGCCTATTCACACAGGAGAGAAGCCTTATAGATGTGAAAGTTGTGGGAAGGGCTTCAGTCGTAGCACAGATCTGAATATTCATTGCAGAGTTCACACTGGAGAGAAACCTTATAAATGCGAGATCTGTGGAAAGGGCTTCACTCAGAGATCACACCTTCAGGCCCATGAGAGAATCCACACTGGAGAGAAACCCTATAAATGTGCAGATTGTGGTAAACGCTTCAGTTGTAGTTCAAATCTCCACACCCATCAGAGAGTGCACACTGAAGAGAAACCCTACAAATGTGAGGAGTGCGGGAAGTGCTTCAGTTTGAGCTTTAATCTCCATAGTCATCAACGAGTCCACACAGGAGAGAAACCATATAAATGTGAAGAGTGCGGTAAAGGCTTTAGCTCAGCCTCAAGTTTCCAGAGCCATCAGAGGGTTCACACAGGAGAAAAACCATTTCGATGCAATGTGTGTGGTAAAGGCTTCAGTCAGAGTTCATATTTTCAAGCCCATCAGAGAGTCCACACTGGAGAAAAACCCTACAAATGTGAGGTGTGTGGGAAGCGCTTCAATTGGAGCTTGAATCTTCACAATCATCAGAGAGTCCACACGGGAGAGAAGCCATATAAATGTGAAGAGTGTGGGAAAGGTTTCAGTCAGGCCTCAAATCTTCAAGCTCATCAGAGTGTCCACACTGGGGAGAAGCCATTCAAATGTGATGCATGTCAGAAGCGATTCAGTCAGAGTTCACATCTTCAAGCCCATCAGAGAGTCCACACTGGAGAGAAACCATATAAATGTGATACCTGTGGGAAGGCCTTCAGCCAGAGATCAAATCTTCAAGTCCATCAGATCATTCACACTGGGGAGAAACCATTTAAATGTGAGAAGTGTGGGAAAGAATTCAGTTGGAGTGCTGGGCTCAGTGCTCATCAGAGGGTCCACACAGGAGAGAAACCTTATATGTGTCAGCAGTGCGGGAAGGGCTTCAGTCAGGCATCACATTTTCACACACATCAGAGGGTCCACACAGGAGAGAGACCTTACATATGTGATGTATGTTGCAAGGGCTTCAGCCAGAGATCACATCTTGTATATCATCAGAGAATCCACGCTGGGGGGAATCTATAGAAGTGTGTGAGGTAGCCTTTGCTTAGACATCACCTCTCTGTCCATTAGAAGGTCTCTGCCGGTAGCTGTGGAAAGCTCCTTCAGAACTGAGAAGCTTCGAGGGACTGTCCCAGGAAAGCAGCTCTATGAAATGTGTTTTAAGAACTCAATTGGGAGATGATTCTTTGTAAACATCAGATTTCACACATAAGAGAAAACTGGTATGATAAATGTGGTAAGTGGTTAAGGCAGTTTTGAATGTCCCAGTTCTAAAGATGAACACAACAGAATCTTAAATTTCATTGGAGTCTATGGAGAAGAGAGGGCTTATAAATGGAGATTAAATACCGGACTCTAACAAAAGTATGATGCGCAGATGAAATTGATGTTAACTAAAACATAGCCTCCACATGTGTGGGGTGTTTTTCACCACTGTTTCGCTACCTTGTAGAACTGTTTGGCATGTACTAGGTGTTCAGCAATGATTGAACAAAGTGAAGAAAATCACTATAGTCAGGACAAATATTTGAAAATCTAGCCAGTTCCCTACTGTAAACTCATCACAGCATACTCAGAAAGAATGATATAATGCTGCCATCCACAATAATACAAACTAATATTCAACAAGACTTCTGAATGGCTCCCATCCCCCATTCAGCCTCATTTCATTGTTCAGTGTATTATCTGTGTGAAAAGTATACTATTTAATCATTACTTTGTATTTTATAGACTGAAAAGTACTGGGTTTTTTTTTTCCCTATAATTAGGTGAATTTATGTAATTGGAAATTTTGAACCCTAATTCATTAAAGTCTGGTTTTACTATAACACTTTGAAAATGTTAAAAGTAGTTACTAATGACAAAAAATTTTAGTAAACTTGAATTATTAATAATTGGTTTCTTCTCATTATTTTCCTTCAAGCTGAGGTCAGAGTGCCTTTTCTATGCAGTCCTCCCTCCATTCAGACCTCTTTAGCAAGGGCTTTGCAGACTACAGGGACATTAATTTTGTCACATTGCATCTTCATTCTTCCTGCTAAAATGGGGAGGGAGGAAGCAGGACAAGAAAGTTGATTGAAATTCGTTAAATGTAACAATTTAGATGATCACTTTCACAGCAAATGAAAGAAAATGTAAAATCTCCAGAAAATAAATGTAAAGAAATGGAAGTAGGTGATTTAGATAGCAGAGAATTAAAAATTTCACCTCTTGGGAGAAGTGAACAACATTAGCTGGTCAGTATGTATCAAAACAACCTTTGACCTAGCAATCCTAGCTTAGGAGAGTGTAGAAAAAGTGAGACAGATCATACACAAAAATGTTTATATTGAATTTAAGGCACGGAAGTAAGTATCTGTGAAATAGTTGAATAAATGCATTCAAATAATATACAGGCACGAAAAAATGTGATTTAATGGAGAGTGATGGTGGCCTGAGAAGACCTCCAGGTGTCCTCTTAACATTACAACACGTTGGAAGCCTGGCTAGTGTAGCTCAGTGGATTGAGAGCGGGCTGGGAACCAGAGGGTCCCGGTTCGATTCCCAGTCAGGGCATATGCCTGGGTTGCGGGCCGGGTCCCCAGTGAAGGCCATGTGAGAGGCAACCACACATTGCTGCTTCTCTCCCTATCTCCCTCCCTTCCCCTCTCTCTAAAAATAAATAAAATCTTTAAAAAATCAAAACATGTTGGAAAACTATAATTCACAGGATTCTCTGCTCCATATAAGCATGTCTGGGAGTGCTGCACATTGAGATAGGACATATCTCAGCGAACACTGAAGATGGCAGGGGTGGGGAGGCGAAGGCTAGGGACAGAAGCTGTGCCTACTCTAGCACTTGCTGCAGACCGCAGTGGATGCCATGGCATTTAAGGATTGGAGTAGAAGCCCCACTGGGAAAACCACAGGGGCAGAGGCCAACAATTGGACCTGGGTGTCTGGCACACAATGCAGCTGGGCCCATGGTTGGGGTCAAAAGCAGTGCAGAGGCTGCAGCATTCCACAGCCCACCTGCACAAGGATTTTGCAGATTTGGGAACCGTCCCCCCACCATCACTGCACCTTGGCTTGCTGGATACATAGAGTGCTGAAAGCAACTTTCCATCCAACTGGGCTATACCCAGTGTGGCCAAATCCCCTATGATGACAGAGCTGTGGATGCGTGATCCTGCTTCCCAAGACAACCCCTTCCCTACCCATCAAAGATGCAGTGTTAGAGGCAGCCAGGTAAACTCAGAGTGGCTTTTGCCTTTCAGGAAAGTGGTGCTGGGAAGACACAGGAGACCCGCAGCCCACCGCTTCAACCCACAGGAGTGGTGCCCTCAGACTGAGGTGACTGGGTTGCAAAAGGGACACCCACTTCCTCAGGGAGTATGGGGTGTGTTCCCACAGAGATCCCAGAAGCCCCAGCAGTGCAAGTAAGAGAACATAAAAGCTTGTGTTTCAGTACCACCTACCAGAAAACACAGACTTCTGCATATCAACCTGCTATACAACAAAGTGTCACATACATAAAGAAATTTTCATTCCCAGAACTCTCGAGGCAGAGAAATAATTCAAGCACAATAAATAACCAAGGTAACAAAGAAAATGTAAAATCTCCAGAAAATAAACATAAAGAAATGGAAGTATGTGATTTAGATGGCAGAGAATTAAAGATTTCAGTTCTGAAAACACTCAACAGGGTATGAGAGAAAGGCAGTTCAATGAACTCAGAAATAAAAATCAATGAACAAAAGGCATACTTCACCAAAGAGATGGAAAGTATTAAAAAAAAATTCTAGCACTGAAGAACTCAATAAAAATATGAAGAATGAACTAGCCAGCTTAGAAAATAGAACAGACCAGGCTCTGGCTGGGTAGCCCAGTTGGTTAGAATGTCACCTAGCTACACCAAGTTTGCAGTTTCAATCCGCAGTAAGGCATGTACAACATCAACCAATGAATGCAAAAATTAATGAAACAACAAATCAGTGTTTCTCTCTGGCAACAATGTTTCTCTCCCTCTCTCCCTCCCTTCCCCTCTCAAAAAATAAATAAAATCTCTTTAAAAAAAGGAGGCGGGGCAGGAAACGAGACAGAGCTACCAGAAAAGCAAACAAAAAATGGCCATAGGAACCCTAACCAGTGTGGCTCAGTGGGTTGAGTGTCATTTTTGTAAAGTGGAAGGTCACCGGTTTGATTCCCAGTCAGAGCACATGCCTAGGTTGGTGGATTCAGTCCCCAGCTGTCCTGGGGTGCATGCAAGAAACAACCAATTGATGTTTCTCTAACATTGGTGTTTCTCTCCCTCTCTCCCCCACCTTCCCCCCTCTCTAAAAATAAATAAAACTTTTTTTAAAGCGGCTATAGGAGATCTTCATATATTAATAATCACTCTAAATGTAAATGAACAAAACACACCAATTAAAAAGGCTCAGTGCAATGGGATGGATAAAAAACAACAACTATACACTGCATTCAGTAGTCACATCTCAGTTGCAGTAACAAACAGATTCAGTGGAAAATGCTGGAAACAGTGGAAAATGATATTACAAATAGAATCTAGTCAAAAGCAAGTGTGGCCATACTTCCATCAGATAAAACAGATTTCAAGATAAAAAAGGTAACAAGGCCCTGGCTGATGTAGCTCAGTGGACTGAGCAAGGGCTGGGAACCAGAGGGTCCCGGTTCGATTCCCTGTCAGGGCACATGCCTGGGTTGCGGGCCGGGTCCCCAGTAAGGGCCATGTGAGAGGCAACCATACATTGCTGTTTCTCTCCCTCTCTGTCTCCCTCCCTTCCCCTCCCTCTAAAAAATAAAAAATAAAAATAAAAATCTTAAAAAAAAAATGACAGAAATCTAGAATGACAAGTGTCAGTCATGAGAAAACTAGGCTAGCACCTTCCTGTTATGACCCGAGCAATAGAAGTATGTGTTCCTAAAGCTATGATATATCCATAGAGGTAGTACGTGAGAGGACACCGATTAATATGCTACCTGGTATACTCAGCTACAGTTCCAATGATATTTAATTTTCTCAAATATTATAGTGATCATTATGAATATGACCAAAGAAATCAAAATACTGAATAAATGAAAATCCCTTACATCTAAATCTTACTTTATCTCGTATGGCACATATGCCTGTATGACAGATATATCGAGTTGGCCAAAAAGTCCGTAACATTTTTTTCCGTAAAATAAGACACTTTTCATTTTCGCCTGAGCTCTGGCAGGTCAACCTGGTGGCTGCTAATGACAATGCTGATAGTGACACAAAACACGTGACACCACGGATCCTATATATCCACTCCATGGAAGTTAAGGTCCAGGAAAAAAATCTGTGGGAAACTGTCCCCTACCTCCAGTCAACACACACATATTTGAGTAAACTATTCAAGCAAGTAAACCTGAAAACTGTGTAAGTATCTGAGAAGTATGATGTGGTATCCAAAGTGTACTTGGCCTTAAAAGCTTCATTCAGCCTTGACTGGTGTGGTTCAGTGGGTTGGCCATTGTACACAAATGGAAAGGTCACCAGTTCTATTCCTGGTCAGGGCACATGCCTGGGTTGTGGGGATGGTCCCTGGTTGGAGGTGTGTGAGAGAAAACCAATCAGTGTTTTTCTTCTTTCTCCCTCCCTTCCCCTCTCAGGAAGTATTAAAAAAGAAAAAAATTATATAAAAAACAAAGCAGCTTAGTTCAACATCCTGTGTATGTTCCCGCCATTTCCCCACACCTCTTTCTCAGGAATATTTTTATTTATTTTTAGAGAGCAGAAGGGAGGAAGAAATAGAGGGAGAGAAACATCAATGTGTGGTTGCCTTCCACGTGCCCCCAACTGGGAATCAAACCAGCAACCCTTTAGTTTGCGGATGGCACTCAACCACTGAGCCACACCAGTCAGGGCTCTTTCTCAGGAAGTTTTAAGGAATTAAAAGCAGGTTTCCTTATTTTTATTGTCTGTTCCTGTCACAAAATAAGACAGTGCAAGTTATGCTATTACACAACTAATGATACACTGCACAGAAAGTCTTGAGTGATAAGAACTTGAGCCCGTAAACTCTTGAAAAGTGAAACTGGGAAGAGACCAAGAGCCAGATGCAAAAATCGCAAATTGCACACTGCATGATTTTATGTGTTTATATGTTATCATTTTGTGAACTAATTTTTTAAAATTTATTTATTTTTAGAGAGGTGGAGGGAGAAATGGAGACAAACATCAATGTGTGGTTGCCTCTGGTGCACCCCCTACTGGGGACCTGGCATGTGTCATAGATGGGGAATTGAACAGGCAACCCTTTGGTTCGCAGGCCAGTGCTCAATCCACTGAGCCACACAAGCCAGGGCTGCTTGAATTAACTTTTAGTTTCTCAGAAAAATAAATTTACTAGTACAATTTAATACTAATTGAGGTTGGTGTCATGAGAATTTTCATAGTTTCCCTATTTTTCATAGCTTTTCCTCTCCATGAAGTATCACATTTCTAGGCACACACTATTTCTTAACACATTGTGTACCGCTCAGGAGTTTTCTCGTGTTTCGTGCGCCATCTGTTATGGACCTTAGACGTCAACACACTGTCTTGTCCACATCGAATGAAGCGATCTCATTGGTGGAAACTGTGCAGGTCAATCTATGAAAATCTATATAATTGCACAAACCCATAAAGCATTGCAGTTACATTGTATTTTGGTCATTCGAATAGTCTTCGTCTTCAAGTTCCTGGCACTTTTAGAAATGACCTCTCTCAGAAAAAGGAAGGAAACCAACGAAACTAATACACTTCCGGAAGTATTTAACGATAATTTATCAGATATTCCTAGTGAGATTGAAGATGCAGATGACTGTTTTGACGATTCCGGAGACAATTCTACTGATTCTACTGACAGTGAAATGATTAGACCTGTAAGGAAGCGCAAGGTGGCGGTGCTTTCAAGTGATTCCGACACTGACAAAGCTACTGATAATTGTTGGTCTGAAATTGACACACCACCACACTTATAAATGTTTGAAGGTCATGCTGGGGTCACTACATTTCTGTCTCAGTGTGACTCTGTACCCTCTGTGATCAATCTCTTTTTTGGTGATGAATTGTTTGAGATGTTGTGCATAGAGCTGTCCAACTATCATGATCAAACTGCAATGAAATGCAAAACACCATCTAGAACACTGCAGTGGTCTCTGGTTACACAGAAGGACATCAAGAAATTCCTTGGACTAATTATTCTGATGGGTCAAACAAGAAAAGATAGCTTGAAAGACTATTGGTCAACAGATCCTTTGATATGTACCCCTGTATTTCCACAGACAATGAGTGGCCATAGACTTGAGCAAATATGGACATTCTGGCATTTCAATGATAACGCCAAAATGGACAGTTGCTTGGGGAGACTTTTCAAGATCCACCCTGTGCTGGATTATTCCCTGCATAAATTTCGAACAATATACAAACCAAAGCAACAGCTGTCTTTGGACGAGGGAATGATTCCATGGAGAGGACGTTTAAAATTTCGCACGTACAACCCAGCGAAAATAACAAAATACTGTTCACTTGTTCGGATGGTGTGCGAGAGTGACACCGGCTGTATCTGCAATATGGAGATACACACTGCTGAAGGAAAGAAATGGCAAGAAACTCTTCTTTTCATCCTTGGACCCTATCTTGGCGTATGGCACCATATTTACCAGGATAATTATTACAATGCTACATCTACTGCTGAATTGCTGCTACAGGACAAAACTAGAGTTTGTGGGACCATTAGGGAGAGTAGAAGTTTACCGCCAAATTTGAAAATGAAAACATCAAGAATGAAGAAAGGTGACATAATATTTTCCAGAAAAGGCGATATGCTCCTCCTATCCTGGAAAGACGAGTGGGATGTCCAAATGATATCAACAATCCATGACACTTCTGTCTCAACAACAGGAAAAAAAAAATAGAAAAACGGGAGAGAATATTGTAAAACCTACCTGCATCAAGGAATACAATGCCCACATGAAAGGCATTGACCGTGCAGATCAATTCCTTTCGTGTTGTTCCATTCTAAGGAAAATGATGAAATGGACAAAAAAAGTAGTGCTGTACCTTATAAACTGTGGACTTTTCAATTCATTTAGGGTGTACAACGTCCTCAATCCACAATCAAAAATGAAGTATAAACAGTTTCTGTTATCGGTGGTGAGAGACTGGATAACAGATGACAATAATGAAGGCTCTCCAGAACCAGAGACAAATCTGTCCAGCGCTTCCCCTGGGGGTGCAAGGAGAGCACCTCATAAAGATCCACCCAAAAGCTTCCCAGGTGATATGAAGCAGCATGAACCTACGTGTATTCCAGCGAGTGGAAAGAAAAACTTCCCTACGAGAGCCTGCAGAGTCTGTGCCGCTCATGGAAAAAGGAGCGAATCTAGATACTTATGTAAACTTTGTTTGGTCCCTCTTCATAGAGGAAAATGTTTTACGCAGTACCATAAGTTAAAAAAGTACAAGGAACTTTGTTTAATTAGTTGTATAATTGTTTATGTAAATAAAAATGTTGTAATTATTGAAAAACACCTAAAGTGCATTATGATCTGTAGTTATGATGATTTAAATAACGTGCAGTTTGCCCAAAAATGTTTGGTCCCTGGCGTATGTCTTAGAGATTTCTATGCGGTACGCAATGTGTTAGGCACTGGTTTGTGGTCAAGGTCATTCAGCAGCGAATAGACTTCCTGCTTCCATGGCGCTTATTCTCCTACACATTGACTTTGTCAAATCCATCACTATACGCTTGCTAAGATGCTGGTGGTCTTTACTTCTTTACTTTCAAGACTCTCTCCTGTGTAGATTTAGAAAGTGGGAAGGTTCTGACAAACTAATAGCATCGCTTTCATAGGGTTTCTCTGTGTATTCTCTGAAGGATTGTCACATTTTGAAGTCAGCCGGAACACAGTCCATATTCATTCAAGAAAAAGAATTTTTCCAATGGAATTCAGATGACTGTAGAAAACTAAGCTCATGCTGAATTCTTAATACACACCATTCTACAGATAATCTTGGCTGTGTAGTTTTTCTGATGAAAGTCTCAAGTTTAAGCTCTGAGGAACACTTATATCACACACCCATCAGTTGTGCAGGGCTTACCAATATTATGTACTCTCTGATGAACCTGCAGACATAAAAGTCTTACTAAAGCCCTTTCCAGAACCAAAACATTTGTATGGTTTCTATCCAGTTATGAACTCTATGATCAGCTTGAAGACTTGAGACCTGACTGAAGCTCTTACCAGATTGCCACGTTTATAGGATTTTTCTATATGTAGATCTCCTGATGAGTTTGAAGACCTAAGGTCCAATTGAAGCTCTTAACAACAAAGCACACTTGTAGGGCTTCTCTCAACTATGGACTCGCTGATGAACATGAAGACATCAACTCTGACTGAAGATCTGCACACACACAGGACATATACAGAGTTTTTATAGAGAGTGAATTTGCTGATGAGCATGAAAATTGAAGTTCTGATTGAAGCTCATTCACACACAGCACATTCATAGGGTTTCTCTCCAGTGTGGACTTGCTGATGAACGTGAAGTTCGGAGGTCTGACTGAAGCTCTTCCCACACACAGCACATTTGTAGCGTTCTTCTCCCATGTGGACTTGCTGATGAGTTTGAAGACTGGAAGTATAACTGAAATTCTTACACACAGAAAATTTGAAGGGTTTCTCTCCATTGTGGACTCGATCATGAATTTGCTGATGTGAACTTTGACTGACTTCCTCACCACACTCATCACTCCATTTCCATTTCTCTTGTGTGTGAACACTTTGATGAGTGCAAAGCTCAGAGCTATAACCCTCCCCCTCCCCAAACTCAAATATATGTGAGGTTTTGCACCCAGGTATAACTACTGATAAGACTCAAGAGTGGGGCTAAGAATCAGGCCTTTTCCATTTTTGGCAGAGTTGTGCTTTTCTGAGTGCATTACATTATGATGGAATGATTGCTTCATGAACTCTTTCTGACAATTCTTGTGGCTATAAAATGTCTCACCTTCCCCCACTTCCTGGTCATCACTATGGAGACCAGAGTTCCTTCTCCTGACACAGTGCTCACACTTGCACAGTTTACATCTGCCATCACCCTGCTGACACCTACTCTGATCATTCTGTGACTCTCTCAGGATTTTCTTCCGGAAGTTCTGAATGGTCTTCCCTGGAAACTCTTGGTATTTTACACTACTGAAACTTTGAATTTCTCCTTGAAACTTTATTACATATTTCTCATCTTCTGAAACCTGAGTAGATTCTCCTCCACACAACTGACAGGAGAAATCACCTTGTTTTCGCAAATCCGACTTCTTGACTTGCAGGTTTCTTATCAAGTCTTGATTTCTGGTTAACTTACTCAGAAGTTGGTCCAATCTTTGCCAGCACACAAGGTCTTCATGTAAAACGTACCTTAATGCAAGTTCTTGAAGAGTCTCTATCTCATTTTGGTTTCAGTGTCCTGGAAAGATAAGAATATAAACATGAAATGAAGGATGAGCAAAGGTCTGCACAAACAAAAAATATCTCATAGGTCAAGCACACTGGGAGACTTTATTCAGTCAGCATGACTTTCCCCATAGGCTTTCTCATGCCTAAGGTAACACAGAGGTGACAAGTAGGCTCCTGTCTACTAAGTGTTATGGTGACTAGCTGGGAACTATACCAAGACTTATGTATGAGGTCAAAATTAGAAAGACATGGCTACAGAGGAAGTGATGCTCTCAGCAAAACAGTGAATGTTCTAAGAGGAAAAAACTAGAAAACTCATACCCAAGACTAACACCTCTTATGGGAGTAAAATGTCCAATGATAGTTGCTGCTACTTAGTTTGGCTGAATGTTCTGATGAAGATCAGTGACTAACAACATCTTCCAGGTTTTGTACACTCGATATGCATTTCTATATATGAAAAGATGCCATAGTAACCAGCACACAGGATGGTCCCCCATGATACTGCCTGTATTGTCCATATGGTATCAAATGCCTTCCTGCGATGTATAAAGATTACTCTGTGAGCCAACAGAATACAGCAAAAGTGCCCTTGCTGGGTGGCTCACTTGGTTGCAGCATCATCCCATACACCAAGTGGCTGTGGGTTTGATCCACAGTCAGGGCACATTCTGGAGGTACCACAATGATGTTTCTCTCGCTCCTCCCAAAACCAATAAATGTATCCTCTGGTGAAGATTTTAAAAATCTTCCAAGGTTAGATAATAAAAGACACTGTGGAGACTTCCAGGAAAGATGGAGGCGGAGGTAGACACACCATGCCTCCTCGCACAACCAAAAAAGGAAAAACAACAATTTAAAAAACAAAAACAGCCACAATTGACAGAAAATCAAACTGAGTGGAAGTCAGACAACCAAGAAGTTAAAGAAGACACGTTTATCCAGACCGGTAAGCAGGGAGGAACCAGGCGGAGAGCACGCGGAGAGACAACAGTTTGTGGAGCAGTACCAGCAACGCTCCAGCTGCCCGGAGAAACCCGAGACCGGTGCACTCAGTGAAACCCGGGGCTGGTCGACCCAGACCCAGCAGGGCCGAGACTGGTGGACCAGACGGTCCCTCATTCGCGTGCAGATAAACTGGGAGAAAAAGCTGGGGAGCGTGGTGCAACCCACCATCACAGGGAAATAAAGCCTGAAACCACCGATTCAAAACACCTGTGGGGTTAAGGCAGCAGCGGGAGGAACTCCCAGACTCACGGGAGAGTTTGTTGGTGAGACCCATAGGGACTTGGAATTACGCAAGCCCACCCACCCACCCCAGAGCCAACACAGAAGGACCGAACTTGCTCGTGGGTAGCGGGGGAAGTGTGGAGAGCGGAGCAAGCACCATTGTTCCTTCAGGCCCCGCCCCTGCAGGCAGCGTCACAACACAAGAATCAACCAATGAATGGAAACATAAGTTGAACAACAAATCAATGTCTAAATGTCTGTCTCGTTCTCAAATCAACCAATAAATACACAACAACAAAATTTCCAAACAAAAAAAACATGGCCCAAATGAACGAAAAGGTCAAAACTCAACAAAAAGAACTAAACAAAATGGAGATAAGCAATCTACCAGATGCAGGGTTCAAAACACTGCTTATAAGGCTGCTCAACAATATTAGTGAGGACCGCAACAGCATAAAAAGATCCAGGCAGAAACGAAGGATACATGGTCTGAAACAAAGAACAACCGACAGGGAAACAACAATAGAGTAGAAGAAGCTGAGAATTAAGTCAATGATCTGGAGCATAAGGAAGCAAAATACAACCAATCAAAATGACAAGATGAGAAAAGAATCCAAAAAAATTAGGATATTGTAAAGAGCCTCCAGGACAACTTCAAATGTTCCAACATGTGCATCACAGGGGTGCCAGAATCTGGAAGAGAAAGAGCAAGAAACTGGAAGTCTGTTTGAAAAAAAAAAATGAATGAAAACTTCCCTAATTTAATGAGGCAAATAGACACGCAAGTCCAGGAAACACAAAGAGTCCAAAACAAGATGGATTCTAAGACACATTATATATTAAAACACGAAAGGTTAAACATAAAGAGAGAATCTTAAGACCAGCAAGAGAAAAGCACTTAAGTTACCTACAGGGGAGTTCCCGTAAGACTGTCAGCTGGTTTCTCAAAAGAAACTTTGCAGGCTACAAGGGATTGGAAAGAAATATTCAAAGTCATGAACTGCAAGGACCTACAGCCAAGATTGCTCTACCCAGCAAAGACGTCATTTAGAATTGAGGGACAGATAAAGAGCTTCCCAGGGAAGAAGAAATTAAAGGAGTTCATCATCACCAACTCATTCTTATATGAAATGTTAAAAGGATTTAAGAAAACCAAGATGAAAACTATGAACAATAAAAAGGCAAAAATACATATCAATAACTGAATCTAAAAAAACAATTAAGTAGCCCTGGCTGGCACGGCTTGGTGGATTAAGCGCTGGCCTGCAAATGAGGGGGTTTCCAGTTTGATTCCTGGTCTGGGTGCATGCCTGGATTGTGGGCTGGGTCCCCAGTGGAGGTGCAAATAGGTAGTTACAGAATAGGCATTGGGACATAAAGTACAGTATAGGAAAGGAAACTTGCTGAAGTTTCTTTATATCCATGGGTTATATCCATGGGTCATGCCAAAGAAACTTTAAGCATGACCCATGGATATAAACAATGGTGTGGGATAGCTTGAGAAGAGTGGGGTGTACTAGGTACAGGGGGGGAAGAGGAAAAATTGGGACTATAATAGAACAATCAATAAAACATAATTAAAAAGAATAAAATAAATACTCTTGTGAGCTGACATTCTATGAGACAGGCAGGGCACCTGTCCTCACCCACAGAGACCAGGTTCCTGAGGTTCTCCAGGGTCACGTCTCGGTACAGCTTCCTATGGGAAGGGTCCAGCAGCCCCAGCTCCTCCTCTGTGAAGACCTCAGCCACGTCCTTGAACGTCACGGCCTCCTACAACACCAAACACACTCAACCTCAATGTCGCGCAACCAGTCTCCACTGGGATAAGGGCAGCACTCAGTGGGCAGGGATGATGGGGTGATCTGAGGGCCTCGAGTCTCCCGTAGGAAGTGTCCTCTTCTTCTCAATCCAGCATCGCAATTTCATACATAAATTTTCCATAGTCCCATCAAAATATGTGCAATTAAAAAATAACTCCTGGTAACTTCACTTGGTGTCATTTGTGGGTATTCCTACAGTCAGCACCCGGGAACTGTAACTCTTGAATCAGGGGGGTATACACTCTACGTGCTGATAATACTACCAAGTCGTTCCAGAATCGTTAGTCCATTTCCTCCCAACAGGGTCTGGTAGTTTTTAGCCTTCCTTTCTCACTCTTGCATTCACTGGC
>PVJI01026897.1:0-18393 GCA_004026765.1 Micronycteris hirsuta
ATTATTATCATTTATTGTATTTTCCCATTACCATTTAACCCCTTTATCTCCCTCCTTTCCACAACCACCACACTGTTGCCCATGTCCATGAGTCCTTTTCCCTTTGGCTCCATACCTCCACCCCCTCACCACCCCCCACCACTTAACTGTCTGCCTGCTCTCCACCTGTGAGTCTGTCTCTATTTTGCTTGTTACTTCAGTTTGTTCATTAGATTCCACATGGAATTTGGTATGGTATTTGTCTTTCTCTGATGGGCCCATTTCACTTAGCATCATGTTCTCCAGGTCCACCCACGCTGTCACAAAGGGTAAATTTTTCTTCTTTATTATGGCTGAGTAGTACTCCATTATATAAATGTCCCATAGTTGTTTTATCCTCTCATCCACTGATGGACACCTGGGCCGTTTCCATATCTTGGTGATTGTAAATAATACTGCAATGAACACAGGGGTTCTTATGTTCTTTTGAATTAGTGTTTTAGGTTTCTTTGGATATATTCCCAGAAGTGGGATCACTGGGTCAAAGCCAGATCCATTTTTAATTTTTTGAAGTACCTCCATACTTCTTTCCACAGTGGCTACACCAGTCTGCATTCCCACCAACAGTGCATGAGTGTTCCCCTTTCTCCACATCCTTGCCAAAATTTGTTTGTTGGTTTATTGATAATGCCATTCTGACAGGTATAAGGTGATATCTCATTGTAGTTTTCATTGCATTTCTCTGATGATTAGTGATGCTGAACATCTTTTCATTGTCTATTGGCCACCTGTATGTCCTCTTTGGAGAAGTATTTATTCAGGTCCTTTGCCCATTTTTAAATATCAGTTGCATTTTTATATGCCAATATTGAACTAACAGAAAAGGATGTTAAGAAAACAATCCCATTCACAATTGCTTCCAGAAGAATTAAATACCTGGGAATAAATCTAACCAAGGATGTAAAAGACCTATACACAGAAAATTATAAGACACTGAATAAAAATTGAAGAAGATACAAATAGGAGGAAGCATATACAATGTACATGGATAGGAAGTATTAGCATCATTAAAATGTCCATACTACCAAAAGCAATTTATAGATTCAACACAATTCCTATCAAGATTACAGTGTTGTATTTCACAGAACTAGAAAAATATTTCAAAAATTTGTATGGAATCAAAAAAGGCCCTGCATACCAACAGTGATCTTGAGAAAGAAGAACAAAGTTGGAGGAATCAGGCTACTTAATATCAAATTATACTCTAAGGCCATAGTAATCAAAACAGCATTGTACTGGCATTAAAACAGACACATAGATCAATGGAACAGAATAGAAAGCCCAGAAATAAACCCACAGCTTTAAAGTCAATTAATATTTGACAGAGGAAGCAAGCACATACAATGGGGTAAAGATAGTTTATTCCATAAATAATGTTGGGAAAATTAAACAGATATGCAAAAAAATGAAACTCAATCACCTTCTTACACCACACACAAGAATAAATTCAAAATGGTTAAAGACAAATATTAGACCCCAAACCATAAAAATCCTAGAGGAAAACATAGGTGGTAAAATCTCAGACATTGCTCAAAGCAATATTTTACCTGATATATTTTCCCAGACAAAGGAAACAAAAGAAAAAATAGACAAATGGGACTACATCAAACTAAAAAGTTTTTGCACAGCGAAGGAAACCATGAACAAAATAAAAAGACAGACCATGGAATGGGAGAACATATTCACCAATATATCTGATAAGGGATTAATATCCAAAATGTATAAAGAATTTACAAAACTCAGCACCAAAAAAATCCAATGGTATATTCTTAATTGTGATATTGTTCTTTCACTATGAATCCCAAATTTATGAATTCAACTTTGGCATCTGAATTTTAAATATTCTTATCTTAGTTTTTCTTCTTCTGCTTTACTCCTTGCCAGGGTATGAGTCTCTTGAGTCAAATATCTGTACTGTAAACCTCTTACAATACCAAGCTAGTTTCCAATTTTGGACTCTGCAGGGAAATGTATAACGAAAGTTTCTCTTTTTTGTTTTTGTCCTCCTGTGCCTCAAAAGCAGTCCTGCAAAGAATGCATAGTGACCATTACTGTTATGAGAAAATGTGAGTCTTGACTTTCTGTATCTTTATAATTCCTTCTGAACAACTTGAGTAGCTATTGCTTTTTTAAAAGAAGAAACTCGCCCGGCTGGTGTAGCTCAGTGGATTGAGCGCGGGCTGGGAACCAGAGGGTCCCAGTTCGATTCCCAGGCGGGGCACATGCCTGGGTTGCGGGCCAGGTCCCCAGTGAGGGCCATGTGAGAGGCAACCATACATTGCTCTTTCACCCTCCCTTCTCCTCTCTCTGAAAATAAATAAATAAAATCTTAATAAATAAATAAATAAATAAATAAAAGAAGAAACTCATTTAAAAAACGACTCAGTGGCAGATAATTTTCAAAATTCCAGTCATTTTGTTACCTTCCAAGTACATCATATATTAACTATCTTAACTTTAGAGAAAAAAAATCTGACTCTATTTTGCAATAAAAAATCAAAGACCAAAAGAGACCATAAGAAACTACCCTAAAATATTTCCTGTTTTGATTTATAGTCGGTAAAGTCTTAAGTGATTTTTTAAAAAATAGTGTTCTTTCAAATCATTTTCAGAGGGTATACTATGTGACCATAATTGTAACTCAGCAGTTAACCTCTGGCTTTATAACTGAGGAGCTTGAGCAATTTTAAGCAGTACTCGCTTGGGGGAAATACAATTATATCTTTTCTATTGATACTACTTAGTGTATTTTCAACAAATATTTATTAAATTCCTGTTATGAAATTACAATTTTAAGAATTGACATACATGACTCAATCCCTGCCATGAAAAGAAAATCTAGTGTTTTGTTTTGTTTTTTTAAATTTGTCCTGTACATGTATTTTGTTTGTTGACACAAAGTTTGAGAACATTGAAAGTAAGATTTGCTTGTTAAACTCAGCAATTCTTCTCCCTAGTTTTGGCTATTTCCTTACTAACTTTGCTGTAGAGTTGTGAGTTCAGCTAGATACCAGGATATCCATGTAAGACACTTAAATATGTAATCCTTAACAAGTTATTGATTAGTTTTATAAACTTTGGAATAATAAATAACAATTTCACTATAAAGTAAATTTCACAAAATTAAAAATCTAGCCCTGAATAGACTCAATTTATGGGACATTTATAATATACAAGAGTCTGTTAGAAAATGTTTTACATCAGTCCTGGCTGGTATAGCTCAGTGGATTGAACTCGGGCTGAGAACCAAAGCGTCGCCAGTTCGATTCCCAGACAGGGCACATGGCTGGGTTGCAGGCCAAGTCCCCAGCCAGGGCCATGTGAGAAGCAACCACACATTGATGTTTCTCTCCCTCTCTTTCTCCCTCCCTTCACCTCTCTCTAAAAATAAATAAATAAAATCTTTAAAAAATAAAATAAAATGTTTTACATCAATTAAATTTATTAAAGCCTCAGAACACTAGGTACTATTTTTATCCTTATTGTATTGATAACAAAGCTGAGAAATACATTAAAACCAAGACTAGTAAAAGTCAATGACTGAGTAAATAAATTCATCTAGGTAATGAGAGAAAAAAAATAATAGAACCTTGTTTTCTCTTTTTCTAAAACAGATACAGAAATTCAGGAGTGGAGAGGGTTTTAAATTAGTCTGCACTACCTTTTTTTTTGGATGAGTAGCTGAGTCATGGAGAAGATAAATGCCTTCACTATACTTTATATCGCCTTTAAATATGCACCAATTATAATAATGCACATATTACCCTACCGAGTCGTGGATGTTTACATAGCTCATAGAGACTCTGTCCCAGGGGCAGTGCCTCTGACCCCCGCTGCTGTGAGTACTGGTTACTAAGTGCACACATTTGCTCCCCTTTTCAGGAGAATTGCTTGTGGTCAATGGGAGACACTTGGCTGGGGATGTCTGCTCATCCTACCACCACTAGTGACTGCCGGATTCATAGGTTAGAAAGGCTGTCTGGAGCTCTGCCCCTGTGGATCAGGAAAGGCTAGACTTGACTGGAGACCACACTTGTCCTTAGCTCTTTGCTCCTGCCAGGGCTTCTCCCCTCCCTCCATCACAGGTTTTTCCTGAAAGGTGCTTCTTCAATGGACCACAATCAATCTAACTTGTACCTGTTTCTAAAGAGCCTGACTCAAGAGACATATATGTTTATATGTATGTCTACATGTAAATTGCTCATGCACTGAAGAAAAGAACATGTAAATAACTTACAATTCAGATATTTTGCTCACATAGTTAGGTGTATGAATGATCAGCATGATTTGGAGATGATGTGGTATATTTACACAATGGAATTTTATTCAGCCATGAGAAAGGACATCCTGCCATTTGCCACGACATGGATGGACCTTGAGCACGTTATGCAATGTGAAACTACTCAGACAGAGAAAGACAAGTATGTAGGATATCACTGACATGTGGGATCTGAAAAACCCAGATTCTTAAAACCTGGAGTAAAACGGTGCTTACCAGTGAATGGGCGACCAGACAGATGCTGTTGAAGGGAACAAATTTCTAATGAGTAGTAAATAAGTCTTAGAGAGCTAATGTGAAGTATAGTGAATATAGACAACAATATTGTATTATAGTCATCAAACTGGCTAAGAAACTGGAACTTAATTATTCCAACAATTAGCAAGAAAGTATAATTATGTAACATATGCTAATTATCGCTAAAATGGCAATCATATTATAATATGTAAAATATCAAATTAACATATTGTACATCTTAAATTTACACAATGTTATATGTTAAATATATTTCAATGTAAAAAAAGAAGTACCATATTTTGCAATGTATAATGCACACCCACATTTTTGGCCCAAACTTTCAGGAAAAAATATTTTATTTAAATATTTTAATTCAATTTTTACTTATTTATATTTAAAAACAAAACTGATTATTGTATTCTAAGGTATTACTTTTCATACAGATATTGTTATTGCTTTTTAGAATTACACTTTTAACACATAAGCATAAATAACAGAATTAAAAACATTTATATAGAAACAGAACTACTGCTGCCCATGTATAATGCGCATCCTTATTTTTCCCTCAAAAATTTGGACAAGAAAAGTGTGCATTACACATGGCAAAATACGGTAATAATTGTTGAATTAACCATGGGCATTGAAGGAACAAGACAAGTGAGAGAACACTACAAATTGGCACATAAACAATCCTTTTTCTGGAAATTAATGTTACTAAATTAAATTAATATACTAAAGAATAATTCAACAAGATAATTAATTTATAAACATACTATTTATTTAAGAAGTATAGTGAAATTATTACTAATTCTAAAATGCACCTAGGTGGATAATGCTTACTTCTTAGCAAGGATACAGAGGACCAGAGATGCCCCATCATTTTACTAAAGCCACCCTGCTGTCCCTAATGGACCTGGGCCTTGAACGCTTGCTGCTTACAGTACATTGATTCTTTCCCATGATACTTAAAAAAAAAAAAAGGTCTTATAAAAACCCCAAATACCATACAATATCACTTACATGTAGAATTTAATGAACAAAATAAACTGACAAACAAAATAGAAACAGAGGTATGGGTACATGGCACAGACTGACAGCTGTCAGAGAGGAGGGAGGGGGAGGGGACTGGCGGTGAAGGGAGTAGTTAAAGAACGTATACACAGGACCCATGGATGCAGACGACAGTGTGGTGATGGCCAGAGGGGAGGGGAGGGCAAGGCCTGGGTGGAGGTGGGCAAAGGTGGGGGGAAATAGGGACATTTATAATAGTGTTGACAATAAAAATCGAGTTTAAAAAGTAGTCCTGCATTAGTAATTGTATCAAACAAAAGTCATATATGGAAACATTTTGTGTGCTCAACAAATAAGTTTTTGCCGAAGATAATAATAAAAATGTTAGTTCCATTTATGGAGCATTCTGTGCCAGGTGTTTTTTTAAAGAATTTTCTGTATAATATGCTTTCAATTATGATATGAAAACCAACATTTTACAGAAGAGAAAACTGGCTTGTAGAGGATTTTCCAGACCTGGCAATTTCCAAAGATGGTGCTCTTAACCTGTAAGCTGGAGGCAGTTGGTAACTGGGAAGGAAAAGTCCTAGAAACCTGGTCCTTGGAGGTCAGCTCTAAGACAGGGATGCTATTTACCTTTGTAGACACTACTTAGCTTTAGGGGGCAGCATGTGGTGCCAAAAGGCTGCATCCAGTTACAGCTGCATTGAAGATGAGAGGAGGGAACCTGTGCTTTACTTAATTCACATTATAGCCAACCTGGTTCCAGTGTACTGGTCAAAACCCAAGGACAGAAGAATAATTTTAAGGAGTAAGATAAACAACATTCTCTGAACAGGGTGTATTGATTAATAGCAATTGTCACTGAGACACTCAATGGCAAGTTTTAAGGAATAAGACAAACAGCATTCCTTCAACAAAATGTATTGATTATTAGCAAAGGTCACTGATATACTCAATTACAAGTTCCTTTAAAACAGTTGGGATTGATTAAATATATACACAGGAGCAAATGATTTGTCCTTTGAACATAAACTCTGGGTACACAAACAAAAATAACCTGGAAGATATTCATTGATGAAATTGGATGGGATGGATAGTAAAGGACCAACAATGATGATGCTCAATGTATCAGGCTTGTCCAGAAAGTATCCGGCCACCTAATATGAAAAGTAGAGATACTTACTGAAGAAGATACAAGATACAAGAAACATCATACATAAGACAATGAAACTTCAGTCCCCTTCAAGTAGGTACCTTGGGACCTCACACAGTTCTAATTGCCATCAGCTGCACTGTGGTATTTTCTTGATTCTTGTCAATGGTCTAAAATCTTTTCCCTTTCAAAGGTGATTTTAATTTTGGGAAAAGCCATAAGTCACAGGGTGCTGAATGTGGGCTTTAGGGGGTGCTGAGTCACTTGGGTGATTTGACGTTTTGCCAAAAAACTCTTCAGGAGTCCTGATGCATGAGCAGTGCATGGTCGTGATGAAGCTACCAATCACCAGTTGCCCATAGCTGCAACCTTCTGAATCATTGAAATAGTTTCCTCAGAGAAATGTTCACGTTTAATGCAAAATTTGATGCAGATTCCTTGCTCCACTTACTCAGTCATTTTAAATGTGATGGCCACACAGCGCGCATGCTCAATTAGTAGACAGTGTCTACTGCCCCCACTGACTAGTACAATGAAGTCATCATTGTTTACATACATGCATTCCAGTTCACTCTCCTTGGCTGCCAGGTTACATTGATGTTGTGCAAACCATTCTTGTTTATATTAACAATGGCTGTGATTTTTCTGGGCTGACCTCATATACAGAAAAAGACAAACTGATACTGTGGGAGGTGAAGGAACAAAGCTGGTTTCAAAAAACAGTTTTTAAAAATTAAGGTCAATATATCAGTCCAATATGTGTGTGGCATTTTGTAATCCTAAAGGGCCACATACTTTCATACTTGTTTGTCTTAACAGTAAGCATGCTAATATTTGACATGCAAAATAACTGTATAGCATGGTACATGTAGTGATCATTTAAGTCATAACTATGGATATACAATTAAAGAAAATCTAATAATAATAGTGCTAATTATCTAAATGCTAATAGTAAGTCAAAATACAGTTCCCTTTTTTATACTTTTCTATCCATTTCTGTCATAGAATTATTTAATTATACCAACTCTCATAAAATTCAATTGTGATGTCATAGCTTACCAGTGTTAGAGACAGACTTGTCGAGACACAAGAAAAGAAGTGGATAAAATGGGAGGAAATTAACACTTACTACATACCAGGAAACTTACATATATGACTCATTTTATCTCAATGAAGAAAAATAATATCATTCCCATTTGTAGATGTAAAAACTTATGGACAGAAAAAATACTTTTCCAATACACATTGGTACGTAAGTTTAAATCTGTGCTAATCAGACTATGAATCCCAATCTCTTAATATTCCACACAGTTAAGTAGAGAGTAGGGTAGGCTCTGGGTGCTTCTGGATCTATTGTAGCCCATGAAGCACATCCTCACACAGAAAAATGGTTGTATAGGTGGCGAGTCCAAGGTGATTTTATTACAGTGGCTGATTCAGCTTATTGTGAGCTCCCACATCGTATATAATGGGGTAAAATACATTTTAGGGATTAACTGGAGATGTGGCAGCCAAATAGTTAAAGATTTTTTTTTTAATTCTTTGGCAAAATCTCTCTGGAGTTCTAAATAACATTTAAAGTAATATTCAATTATTTACCATATAATTAGCTATAATTAAATTGTGTTGCTATCATATCATAGGCACCCACCTGCTTTAGTGCATTTTTGCTATGTAACTCAATAGAGCTAGTATAAACCTGAGATGAAGAGAAATTATTAAATTAAACATTGCATTATACAATGTATATGCTAAAATGAGCACCCAGAAATGCCTGACAGTGTTGTTTGTGTATGTGCTACTTGTCATTTGTTAATTTATATTCCATTTGTAAAAACACAATATTTAAAATCATTACACTTTAGAGGTAGAGAGAACCTGAAATCATCAGTCCTTCGCCCTTCATTTTTGAGATATGGCAACAAACCTGCAATGATTAAATGAAGCCTTTTATAGATGAGCAGAATTAAATGATAATAATTTAGTATGTAAAGTAGATCAATGGTATGTTAAATTCCATACAACCAGAGAACAACTTTTCATATCAAGAGAACTTAAAACTTAGACATATCAATAGTTGTGAGATCTTTTGTCAGTATGTTCTGAAGGGCGTTGTGACCTTACATTTACAAAGATAAAATATTAAATTAATCTCCAAAGCAATGAGGTCCAATAGAATACTAATGAAAAGTTTAGATCTCTATAAGGAAATACTGTATTCTCCCATCATGAAAATCTGAGTTCATGAAAATGATCAACTTAGCTTTACTTATACAGAAGTAATCTTAGAAATATTAGTGTTGTAATGAGACTGATTAAGAATTATTAAAATATTGATTGGCAAAAATGTGGATAAATTATAACAGTATGTGAGCTCCAAAGAATAAAGGTTTGAAATAAATGTTTGAGAATACAAGATGCTGCCAAAACTGCAGTCAGACAACAGGCAATGAAATTTGAGACTACTGGTGTGACAAATCCTGTTTCAGACTTGTTGACTTAGATTTACTTGCACAAACAGTATTTGCTAAAGACAGGAAATAGGTGTAATGTATTTATATACCTCGCTAACCTTCTCTTTCCACTTTCCTTCCTCCTGCAGATGAAGCCAATACATTACCTGGCTCTGAGAACCAACAGTAAGTGATAGTTCTTTATTTTAAGGTGAATATTTTATTATGCCAATATATCTATGCCTTGCCAGTGGTAAAATGATAGATAGTAAATTAATCTATGATTTTCAAAACTCTGTTGATAACTTTTATTGAGAATAATGACTTTATTTTTATCTTCTTTTTAATCTAAGAAAGTAACATATAGCTTTAATATCCCAGAAGTACATAGTCAAATTTAATATCTAAATGAATTCTTAAACTTTTACTCTAAAATAAGCAATATAATTAATTCCCGTGTCTATGACTTTTTTAAACAATTATACTAAAATTTCCTTTAATAGAAAAATTTTAAAATATGGTATTATATGTATATATCTTTCCAAATATTAATAACTTTACTAATATTCACATATATGAAATTTTGTTAATATAGACATTATTAAAATAAGGATGGGAAGCTATTGTTAATAGTTTTAACTCCATCAAAACCAAAGTATAATACTGACCTCGAGATAAAAAATATTCTATTAAAGATTAGTATGAGATACAATTTCCCTCATAAAATGTACTCAACTTAAAAAAAAGAGAGAAGCTTTTAGAAGTGTTCCAATAAAAGGTCAATCTACTTAGGCAGATAAATTTGTATAAATATTTTAAAGATAGTATCTGTTTTATATATTTTATATCAGGAAGTAATTTCCAGGTAGAGCTTTTCTTCATAATAGGTGATTCTGGATAAGTAGATACTAAAAGACCACAGAGCTACCTAAGGACAATCTGTAAGGAGTTATTTACTTCATAGATAAAAGATTTTACTTTCAAAATATTTTATTAATGCCTTTCCCCTCTGTGTCTGAATGCTAGGCAGGGAGCTTAGGGACGACTTACACTGTCGCCAGAGAAGTTCTGGAGTCGCCCCTCTCACTAGTTAAAACCAAAACCAACGTCTGCCTGGATGACTAACTCTCTGGAGAAGAATCAAAGGAGATTAAACTGATGACATGTTTCAAGGCCAGAGCTACTTCTAATGATGTGTTGTGAGGTCAGTCGGGGCCACTGAACTGAGCTCAGATTTGATGAAGAAGTAAATCAGGAGGAAGAGTGTCAGAACTCTCAAGCAGAACATTAATCCCGTACTGCTAAGAATTCCAGTGATGTTTAGTAAATTCAAGCAAAGGCGAGATAATTCATCCTTGGAAAGGAAAATATAAATTGCTCTTCAGGAACTGTCAAGGTAGTTATCATCACTTAGAAATGTTTACAGATTTTCTACACAATAAAATCTAGAAATTTTGTAAACTTTGTGTAGTTCTGGGCTGCTTTCTATCCTGCAGAAAAGTGGTGAAATGAAAGAAAGTGATCAGAATGAAGATTAAATATTACACCAAAAACTGCTGCTTCAGATACTTTTCTGTACTGTGAGTTGTGTATAAATGAGTCTGCACCAGCAATGCACACATCACACACACATATGTTAATGCTTTTAATGGCCTGCTGTCTGGTCTGTATTGTTGAAATCATTTCTATCCTCTCCTGCCAGCTTTGAGGGCTATAAGGTCAAACTGTCTGTGTTTATGCCCCAGTTCTTCTCCTTTCAAGCGTATAACATTGAATTATTAAATCTCTGACCCTGGTACTGCCTATCTGGAAACAGGGATATCAAGTAACAGCATCTAATGCCTGGATTGTTGTGAGTTTTAAAATGAGCTCGAACAGAATGCCATTGTTACGTGTAACTCTCTTAGGGCAAAGCAGATGACCCTGAAAAGTTGTATATAAACTTTTATGTATTTATAAATTTAATCCCCCTACATTCACCTTTATAGGTGATGCTTAAGAAGGATCTTCATATAGTGAGCTAATTTTTCTAACACTATATGCAAGATAACCTGCTCTTCCTCTTAAATGAATTTTTATACTACCTTCTTGATCTGTCTCTTCAATTTTCTATTCACCTCCCTTAGTCCATTTGTCTGTTCCTACAATAATATCAAATTTTCATCAATATAAGTTTAAAGTCTATCTTAATAACTAAATATAAAAAGATACCCAAATTAGTTCTTATAAATGGTTTACTTAACTATTCATATACCAATCAGAATTTTATTGGAATTTTAAGAAATGTCATATTAGTTTAATTCAAATTGACACATTTATTAACACATACAATTTAAGAGCATGGAAGTATCTCAATGTATGCAAATCTTTTTTTTCATTTTTTAAGTTTTTTTTCCTACCCAAGGACATCTTTTCATTGTTTTTAGAGAGAGGGGAAAGGAGAGAGAGAAATATCAATCAGTCGCCTCCCATTTGCAACCAGAATCATACAGGACCCAGGATCACACACGCCAACCCCAGGGATCGAACTTGCAACCAGGGCATGCATCTGGACTGGGAATCGAACCTGCAACCCTTAGGTTATGGGACAGTGCTCCAACTAAGTGAGCCACACTGGCCAGGGGAGTTTATGCAGACCTTTTAGGTCTTTTACTAGGGTTTTAAAGTTTTCTCCAGAAAGGATTTTTTTATTCTTGGTTATTTCATAGATGCTTTATAGTTTTTGTTACTACTATGGGTAGTATCTTTCTTTAAATCTTATTTTCTAGCTGAGTGTGCCGACAGTATTTTTTGTAGGTTGATATTGCATCTGGCAAACTCTTTGATTATGGTGTATTCTCTGGATAGATGACCATATCACTTGAAAATAATGAAATATTATCTCTTCCCTTACAAGAAAAATGAATATATTTTTTCTTTGTTATGGCTTTGATCCGGAACTCTCCACTTTGATGTTGAACAATGGCAGTAACATCAATCATTTTTTCTTGTTCCCAATATTAAATGCAATGCACCTAGTTTCTTGAGTAGCTACAGTATTTGTTGTATATATTTAATATAATGCCATTACCAAATTAATGATCTCCTCTATTTCCCTGTGTTCTTTTTTTAGCTATAACTAGGGATTGAATTTAGTAAAATATTTTTGCTACATGATTGTTTTAGTCTATTCATGTGATGAATTAGACCAATGAAATTTTCATTTTGAAATAATCTCGCAGTCCTGTTATAAACTTTACTTGATCATGATAATTTAAATGTATTTTTGAAATTGGTGAGTTAATGTTTGTGAGGATTTTTGCATGTCGTTTGTGAAATGAGCCTATATATTATGTACTATTATCCTCATCTGTTTGGCGAACCAATGCCAGAATCTTTTCCATTCACTGCCACTCCTCAGGTTACTCTTTGAGGAGAAGCAGACTTGGGAGGAAGTAGTCACATTATTTTATACTCACGTTATCCTAGGCAATAGCAATGTAGGGTAGTCCACATGTCATTATTTTCATTAGTTCTTGACACTTGCTGGAGGTTTTTATGCTTCCATGATGCTATCCTGCAGAGAATTTCACAATAAAGGGGAAACAGAGATTGTTTTGAGATAAAAGCAAGATCGTTACTGAAACTACATGATCAGGTCAGTCACTGTCCCAGGATGCAACACCTTCTTTCATTTCATACTCAAAACACACATACACCTCCCCATACATGCACACTAGAGGTCCCGAGAGACTTAATTCTCCCTGCTTTTCTCACTGTCTTTTGGATACTTTCTTGGAAGCTATGCTTCCCTTTTGTTTCTCTCATTCCTTTGGAGTTCATGTTGGGGTGATAACCAGAAGCCTGCCTGTATCGACATCCTGACTGCAATTGAAGGCTAAAAGCTTACTTTTTTTTTTTTTTAAGATTTTATGTATTTATTTTTAGAGAGAGGGGAAGGAAGGGAGGAAGAGAGGGAGAGAAACAGCAATGTATGGTTGCCTCTCACATGGCCCTCACTGGGGACCTGGCCTGCAACCCAGGCATGTGCCCTGACTGGGAATTGAACCGGGACCCTTTGGTTCCCAGCCCATGCTCAGTCCACTGAGTTACACCAGCCAGGGCAAAGCTTACTTTTTAAATGAACCATTTTGTGAATTCTCCTCTTAAGAACCAACCAAAGTCTCTTTAGTTTATCATTTCAATTTCCTTATATCCACAGAATGGACTTCTAAGGCAAGGTATGCTGGTATAATGTTTGTAAATAATGTAGTTTTTAATCAGTTAATTAGCAGTGATAGGTCATTATTTTCTTTTTCATGTGAGTGTTTAAAATATCATGGTGGTCCTATCATCAGTGTGAGGAAGGAACAGTATATTGCAGTTTAATTGTATCATTTACATTTACGCTTCAGAAAGGCACAGCTTGCTTTCTGCTGTCTGTAATTGGATAGTAATAAACCATCAACACTTGGAACTGTACATCTGCAAAATCTCTGGATCTGCCCTTTTTCTAATCACACTTAAGAGAGATAACTTAGAATTTGTCTCTAAGTCATCAGCAGAGGAAATGTATAACTACACACATTTGGAAATTGTCTACATGCAAGTAGATGACAGGAAGAAACAGTTATTAACCTAATGGTTTCTAATGCTTTCCATGGGACTTGACTCAATGAAAGTAAACAGTATTCTATCAATACCTGGCAAAGGAAGGTGTTGGAGCTAAATGCTTTGTGCTTCCAGCTTGTGCTAGATCTTAATCGCATTTACCTCACCTCTAATAGTTACTTCCTGAGACCTGTGTTATGTAGATCTTCCCCATCCTTTTTCAAAAGCATCGCAATTGGTCAGGGCAAAAGAAAAAAAAAAAAAAACTTTAACCTCCATTTTCGCACACATGGGAAAGGCCAAATTCTTCCCATTCTAGGTACTTGAGTGATGGGCTCCCTTAATGGTGTGCAAAGGCTCTGGGGATGGGCAGGAATCGTGTCTTGTTCAGGTGGTCATGTTCAGCAATATCTAGCACAGGATCCCAGACATAGTGTGTAAAATCTGATGAATGTCTGTTACAGAAAAGAACATTATCTGATTATCATTAACTTGAAAAAAAAAAGATGTTTTCCTCTGTTGCTCTCAAATTCCACAGGAGGCCTGCCTGTGGCCATAGCCAGAGAGATGGGCATGCACAAGGACATCAGCCTCACAGAGTCCTCTGGAGACTGAAGCTTCTGCAGCTCCCCCACTGAGCAAGCACTATTTAGCCAAAAGGCATTTGAAAGACTGTTTTGATGGTATTCTGCCTTTAAACACACAATCTAGTTATGGGAAAACATCTAATGTGTATGAAGAAATCGAGGGAAATTAGATCCTGCGCATAATCAAAAAAAGTTTACTGGCTGGGCTTTATTTTTTTTAAGATTTTTATTTCTTTTCAGAGAGCGGGGGGGGGGGTCCTCACTGGGGACCTGGCCTGCAACCCAGGAATGTGTTCTGACAGGGAATCGAACCAGTGACCCTTCACTTTGCGGGATGACACCCAACCAACTGAGCCACACCAGTCAGGGCTGGGTGGACTTTAAATGCTCCTATCTAGGGGTAACATCTGTGTGTTTGGAGTTAGCCTGTGAGTTTCTTTGTGGAGAGAGACTTTGAAATGTTCCTGAAGGAAGTGGCTAGAATCCAGGCTTGAGGATTAACAAGATCAAAGGCAGAAAGGGCGTGTGTTCAGAGGAAAGGATAATGAAAGTACAAAGAGGTAACCTATCCTGATTAAAGTAATAGGATAAAGGTTATCTAATGAATGATGTCACAGGTTGGGTCCCCCAGGTAATGTTCAGAAATATGAGACACAAGAAGTTTATTAAAGAATCCACTCGGGATTAATTCCCTAGGAGGGGAGTGGAAGGAAACAAGATTGGACAAAGGTAAGAAATCAAGCTGTGATGCAGTCTCATTGTAGATTTCAGCCAATCAGCTACTTCAGAGTGGTTCTTAAGTAGAGAGGATGTTTCAGCACTGTCTGTAGTCCTGTAGTCAGAGTGAAGAGGTAAGGCCTTTACACCCCAGGTCTGACAGACCAAGGATGAGGGGCCCTGGGAAGAGGGCATGATGTTGAACCACGTGCCTATCTTCAGCAGATGCTGTCCCTGAGATTTACGCTGGCAAAACTCCCAGCTAAGGGAGCAAGCATCCCAGATGATAATAAAAATAGTAATGTTAATGTTAGGACTTGTATGTAATGGTGATTTTTTAATGCTTTCAAATTCTTTAATATTATCTATATCTTTGAACCTCACAAAAACCCTATGAGGTGACTCTATGTCCCTATGTTTTGATTTCACAAATGGCTCTTTTTGACATTCAATTTATGTTTGCTATACACAAATAAGTTCATTGTTCTTTCCATGTTTTCCTTTTTTTGTCCTCAAATTTTCATTTTTCTTCACCTCTTCCTCTGTTCTATCTAAAAGCTATAATATACACAAAAATAAAACTTCTCCTATTGCCGTGAGAGAAATTTTAATTGTATAAAAGAGCTTAAATTTAAAAAATATTATAGAAACACCGATATAATTTGTATTCATTATAGTACCTTTATAGGAATATATTATCAATTTTGTGATTTCTGTTTCAACAGTTTCCCTTCCCTTTCTAGTTAATTCAATGGACATAATCACTTTATTAAAATGCCAACAAAGTCCTTCATTAGTTCAACAAAGTAACATGAATGAAAATTATCATAATGGGTTATGCTTTCAATTAAAAATAGACATCCTAGGAAAATATTATTTGAGCTCTCAGAGTCTTAGAAATTTTATTTTATAGTTGAAGGTCAAGATTTGACTTAATTATTAGTATTTTGTTATTTTTTTTCTAATTTTCTCAAACATGTTGAGCAATCTGCCAGCTATTTATCAGATGCCAAAAGATTTCCAGTAATTTATGACTATTTTTTTCAAGGTAAAAAATTTTTTTCAATTTTTTGAAACTTTGTGCCCCCAAAAAGTATACCACATTTTAGCGGGAAATGAATACTGAAGTTAAGGAATCTTGGGTTCTGTCTCAGCTATACACCGACTAGCAATAAGGCTGTCAGGAGGTCACATGACACCTCCAGGGCTCTGCTCTCTTTCCCTTGAACATCATGATGCCCAACCTGGTAGCCATGAAGTAACTAAGATAATTGGTTTGACAAAGTCAGAGGCACTCTTCCAAAAGTTAACAATTGCTTTGGAATAAAGATCTTTCCTTTTTATAATTATTGTAATGTAAACCCATTGTAGGAAATGAAAAAACAATGTCTTATCACACGAAGATAAACGCATTCTCTTGCATTTCTGTTTAATCTTGCTTGTTCTTTGCCTGGCTTTTTGTCTCACTATTAGTTTTCTGGGAGAAGGGGATGAGGTCCTATTTCTGTTACCGCCCTTCAGAAGAATCATAATGTACTTATTTCCAGGTCTCCCTATACATCTAGATCATCAATTCCACTATGAAATCATTTTTTTTTCCTGTTACCTTATCTTAAAATTGGCCCCAAATACCAATGTCATAGAGGTTTTGTTACATACCCATGACGGGAACACAGCTACCTTGAGATATGGATGCTGAGTGGTAGTTGGGGGTACCCTTCAATCTCAGTGCCCTGCTCACACATGCGTACTGGAATTCAGACCTGTTTCTCCAGAAGATTTCAAATTGTTACATGGGATGGACCTTGTAACACTCTTGAAAAGTAACGTAGCCCTCAGATGTTAAATATGAGAATGTATATGAGTCTTCCTGGGCTGCCATAACAAACTACCATGGGCTCAGTGGCTTGAACAACAAATATTTATTTTCTCACAGGTCTAGAGGGTAGATGTCTGAGACCAAGTTGCCTGAATGGTCAGTTTCTGCTGAGATTTCTCTTCTCATAGCATTCTCACATGGCTTCTCTGTGTGTGTGGAGGGAAGAGAGAGAGAGAGGCAGCACAGGTGAAAATGCACTCCCTGTGTCTCCAAATCCTATCAGATCAGGGCTCATCTTTACATGCTCATTTAACCTTAAGTATCTTTTAGGGGCCAAAGTACAAATATAGCCTCACAGGAAGTTAGAACTTCAACATATCAATTTTGGGAGGGCACAAACTTTTATTTATAGCAGGAGACTAAGGATCTCCCATGTACTATTTGGTGTTTTTTTTTTTTTTTAAACTTAATTTTGAAGTATAAGGATTTCCTTCTTATAAAACCTTCATAAACACAACTTTATGTCTAATATATGCTAATAAGAGGATGTACTCTAATTTATTTAGACATTTTATCTCCCTGTTATTGAACATGTAATTAATTTTTCTGCCCTTACAAATATGAATGGGCTAAAAAAATTATGTCTAAAGTTTTCCTAGTATATATTATTTCTTCAGGATTCTAAAAAGTTGAGTAAGTGAAGCAAAAAGTGTGAGCATATGAAGGGTATTAATACAGATTGGGTTGGTAAGCTCTTAAAGGTGGTTTTCTGGTCTTAGATCCAAAAGGAGAGTATTAACCTTTTTGGAATTTGAGGCAATGTAATAAAAAAAAAAAATGGTTGGAGTGGAAATGAATGACACATGGACAGAGCTATGGAGAGTGGCTGAAAGTTTTTTTTTTTTGTTTTTTGTTTCTTTAAATCTCTACTTCTTAGTGAATTTACCTAGGGTTCTAGGAATGGCTAGTATATGAGGCAGAAGAAATGGCCCATGCTAACTGGTAGATTGAAGAGATGTCAATGAGGGGATATTTATAAAGATAAGCAGTGTTAAGGAAGCCAGCAAGGACTAGTGCAGTAGTATGCCCATAATCAAAACAATTGAGAACTATTTTTACTCATAAATGGACAATGTGAAGAAACCATTCCTAGAACGCAGAAAAAGTTGCTGCATAGACAAAACTGTGGAAATAGGGTGGAATTGGGTGATGTACTGCCACGAGCTGAATCCACCCCACTGTGGGATAACAAAGTCCCAGAGGGCGCCTATCACCTACATAGTAGAACCAGCAGGACAAAGCACTGTGCATTCCTCTGCTTAATCATCCTATTGCTTCCTTTGCTTGGGGTCAGTGTGATTTCTTGTGGGACTGGGACAGATGGCAATTCCACTAATAAGACAGAGTTTCTGGAAAATTATGGAGCAAATATTAGTCACGTGGAAAGTACCCTCACTCCCATATGCCCCCCTAAATGGTATAAGACTCATCAGGAACAGGAATGG
>PVJI01026898.1:0-18389 GCA_004026765.1 Micronycteris hirsuta
TTCTATTTCCAACCAAACTAATGGTGTCAGAGACACTCGAAGTTTATAAACTTCAGAGTGAGAAACCAAGTTAAATTTGAGTAAGAAAAATTAAGCCATTTCCTGGGGATTTGGTACAGACCTATAATGGAAGGGACTCACTATGCAGCCACGTCAGTTCGGGTCATCACACCTTTATTAATTACTGGTTTGGAAGGCTTTGGGTTTGACTCTGCCCATAAGTTCTTATATTCTTGGATAAAGGGAGTTTATGCAAAAAGTTAAATGACCCAACTCAATCTGTGAGGCCAGTATTACCCTGAAACCAAAACCAGATGAAGACATCACAATAAAATAAAACTACAGATGAATATATTTTGCAAATATAGATGCAAAATTTTCAAAAAATACTAGCAAACTGAATCCACTAACATATAGAAAGAATTATGCACCATGACTAAGTGGGATTTATCTCAGGAATGTGAGATATATTCAACCTGTTAAAACCACTAGAGAATAAAGGATAATAAACAAATTATCATCTCAATACTTCCAGAAAAAGAATTTGACAAATCCAACACCGTCTCATAATAGGCACTTTTAAAAACTAGGAATAGAACTTTCTCAACTTGATAAAGAGCATCTATGAAAACCTCACATTTCACATAATACTTAAGGGTCAAAGAGTGCATGCTTTCTCCCTAAAATCAGATGTCTGCTCTTGCCACTTCTCTTTGACATTGTACTGGAGGTTCTAGCTAGGGTTACTAGAGGGAAAAAAGGAAACAAAAGGCATCCACAAGAAAAACGAAATAAAAAAATCTCTACTTGCAGATGACATGATTGTACACATAGAATACCCAAAGAGATGCACAAAAAATGATTATAGTTAATAAACAAATTCAGTAAGTTTGCAAGATACCAGATCAATATATAACATCAATTGTATTTCTATATACTAACAATGAACAGTCCAAAATTAAATTTTAAAAATCCATTTACAATAATGTCAAAAACAATAAAATGTTTAGGAATGAATTTAACAAAGGAAGTACAAAACTTGTACTCTGTAAAGAAATTAAAGAAGACCTAAGTGGAAGGATGACCTGTGTTCATGGATTGGTAAGCTTAATATTGTAAGGATGGTAATTCTACTCAAAGTAATTTATATATTTAGCATAGTCCCACTTTTAGTAGAAACTGACAAGCGAATCCTAAAATTCATATGGAAATGCAAAGGTATCAAAATAGATAAAAACAGCCTTGAAAAGGAGCAAAGCTAGAATATTCACTGTTTTTATTTTCAAAATTTCCCACAAAAGGTGTGTGGTACTGGCATAAGGTTAGATATACAAGGGCTATCAAGAAGTTAACCAGCCAAATAATATCAAAAATAGAGACATTTATTGAAAAAGATACAAGAAACACTGTACACAGGACAATGGTGACTCAGTCCCCTTCAAAATAGGCACCTTGGGACCTCACACAGTTCTCCCAAATACCATCAGCTGCCCCATTGTATTTTCCTGAATCTCATCGATGGTCTGAAGTCTCTTCCCTTTCAAAGGTGACTTTAGTTTTGGGAAAAGCCAAAAGACTCAGGCCACCAAATCTGAGCTGTAGCGGGGCTGATTTGCCTGGGTGATTTGATGTTCCACCAAAAATCTCTGAATAAAATGTGATTCACAAGTGGACACATTGTTGTGTTGAAGCTGCCAATCACCAGTTGCCCATAGCTGCAACCTTCTGAATCATCTGAATAGCTTCCATAGAGGAATGTCTAAGCTTAACGCAAAATTTGATGCACATTTGTTATTCTACCCACTGGGTCATTTTAAATGTGACAGCCACACAGTACACATGCTCACTCAATGGCATTTGCCCACTCGACTGACTAGTACAGTGAAGTCATCATTGTTCACACATGTGCATTCCATTCCACTCTCCTTGGCTGCCAGGTTACATCAATGTCATGCAAACCATTCTCTTTATATTAACAATGGCTGGACTTTTTCTGGACAGCCCTCAGTATAGATCATTGGAATATAATTGCCATCCCAGAAATAAACCATTACATTAATGGTCAGTATATTTTTGGCAAGGGTGCCAAGACAATTCAAAGGGAGAACAAGTCTTTTGAACAAGTTGCAGTGAGACACTGGGTAGCCACATAAAAAGAAAAAAAAATTGGACCCCTTCTTTACATCAAACAAAATTAACTCAGAATGGATTATAGACCTAAATATAAAAGCTGAAATTATAAGTCTGTTGCAGGAAAACTTAGGAGTAAATCTTTGTAACATTGGGTTAGCCAAACTTTCTTGATATAATATCAAAAGCACACATGACAAAAGAAAATAGATCAACTGCACTTTATCAAAATTAAACATTTTTTTCTGTTTGACAGGATATCAAAAAACTTTTAAAATGTGCTATGATCAAAAAGACAAATAATAAGTATGTTGGTGAAGATGTGAAAAAATTGGAATCTTCTTTAATTGCTAGTGAAAATGTGAAATGGTTAAGCCACTTTGGAAAACAGTTTTGACCATTCTTTAGAAAGTGGAACATGGAATTACCAAATGACCCAGTGATTCCACTTCTAGTCACATGTCCAAGAGAAATCAAAGTGTATGTACATAAAAGAACTCACACACAAATATTTATAGCAGCATTACTCATTATAGCCCCAAAATGGAAAGAACCCAAATGTCCATTAAATGATAAAGAAACAAAATATAGTATATTCAGACAATGAAGTAGTGTTGGGCCATAACAATAAATGAATGATGCAGGCTATAACATGGATGAATCTTGAAGGCATTATGCTAAGTGAAAGATGTCAATCACCAAAGACTGTATACTATAGAATTTCATTTCTGTGAACTGTCCGAAAGAGACAAATGCAAAGAGACACAAATTAGACTGATGGTTGCACTTGGGTGGTGGAATTTAGGAGAAGTAGGGAGTGAGTAATAATGGGCATAGGATTCCATTTGGAGACATGAAAATGTTTTAATATTGATAGTGATAATGGTTGCATAACTCTGCCTATACTAAAACCATTGAATTAAATAGGTACATTGTATACTGTGTTAAATTATATCTCAATATAGCTACTAAATATTTTAAAAAGTCAAGCGAATCAAGTAAAAAAAGGAAGAAAAGTAGGTCAATTTACCTTATGAAAATCATAATCACCATTAAGTTCAGAAGATAAAAAGAGGGAGAGAGACCACTGGCGTGAGAGGGTTCCCCTATCACTCAGAACAGTAATTTAATGAAGAGATTTATCCTATTTTTTTAATAATTACTTTATTGTTGTTCAATTACAGTTATTTGCAACGTCTCCCCTCCCCTCCTCCCTTCCCCTCCAACCCCACCTCCCTCCCCAGCCTCCCTCCTCCCCCTTAGTTCTGTTTTTTTTTTTTCTGATTCTGGAATTCATAGTAAGGATAAAAGAACAGGCCCTAATTTATTTCCATTTGCTAAAATGTGCCTTTGAACTTAATGTGACCTTTGCATATTCAAGAACAGGGCTTTATCTTTGAAGGATGACTTAGTGTTGCATCAACTAGTGTTCATGGGATTGGGCACTTGCAAGTAACCGATATATCTGGAGGGTACACGGTAAACATTTTCTCAGAGAAAAATAACTGTTTCTCATTTTTAAGATATCATATGAGCATTCCCCAGTAAAGCAATGTCCAAACCGAACTGATCACACTGAGTCAAAACAGGGCCCTTGGGAAGAGTTCTTATCTTTGGAACAAAGTTATGTAGTAGAAGATGTAGACCAATGCAGGATTTTGGTCCATGCTCCTGAGAGGAAGCTCCAAAGAAATTATGCTTCACCTGAAGTCATCCGCTGTGGTCTCACTTTTCTGAGCCTGTGGCTACAGAATCTTTGCTATAAGTATGCTTTGTACTGAGGCAGGTTAGTGAGATGCTAGAAGAATTTCTTGACAAGGGGAATGAGGAAAACTGAGGCAGATAGTTAAGCAAGGCCGAGTAATTCACAGCCAGCTAATAAATCGCAAGATCTTACCTTCTCTAACCAAGGACACTTAGTATCAAATAGTTTACACACTACAGACCATGCAGGGGCAGATCTGCCTCTGTTCCAGTCCCTTTCTGGTGATATTCTTTGAAGGTGAAACTGACCAGAGAATGACGCTGGTCTCTCTGTGCACACATTTTGATACATCAGCCTATCAGAGGACACACCTGGAAACCAATGAATATTGTGGTTGAGACCTCCCCTAAAATTCCTTCCTCCAAAAAATAGATAAAAACTCTTAAGATAAGGGCCCAGTGCTCACACTCTCTTGAGCATGCCGGTGCCATGCCCCCAGCCCCTCTCTTTCCTCAGGCGTGTTATCTTCGCTTTCTTTGTCCTAAACTCCAAGGGCCCACGTGCAACCAGAGGAGCAGCGGGCAGCAGCAACTCCTCTTGGGTTAATCCCCTGAAACTGTCTCTGAAGGCCTTCGTTTTGCCTCCGTAACTTGTTTCCTGAGCCTGTGCAGCCCAGTGAGGCTCACTCTTCTCCCTCTGTGACTTTCTTTGTAGAAGGGCAAGCAGCCCCACCTAGGTTTGGCTCTTTTCCTCACATTTCCAGAGGGCCAGGGCAGCTCCGCCTAGGCCCATGCTTGTTGCTGTGCTCTTGCTTCTTCCTTCCTAAGTCCTTCCTTCCTTTATTTCAATGTCCTCCACTTTAAGAAATGTACTCTTCAAATCACCTGGACCTGTGTTGTGAAATGTTTCCTACTGAAGTCAAGAACTCACACACTCCAGACCATGCCGGGGCAGACCCGCCTGCGACCAGTGTCAGTCCTGTTCTGGTAACAGCACTACAACCTTCTCCCCAGAGCTTCCTTCATTTGCCATTCAGAATTGTGAACTGTCAGGCCCGTGCATATTCTGCCTGAGAGGTTGTCAGAAATAGCCTTCAGTTACCACTGAGCAGAATTCTGAGTCCAACATAATAACAATTTCTATCCCAAGAGCCCTGTCTGTGTGGCGAAAGTTCCTGGGGGCTGTTTCTATGAGATATCGTCTATTTCTCCAGCTTCCACGGGAGTCCTGGCTCTCACCTCTGGGAGGTGCCGCAATAGTGAAAAAAGTGTCTGAGACCTTTCAGGCCCGAAAGATTTACGGTTGATTTTCAGAGATATCTCATGATAATGTGAGACAGAAGTGGCAGTCTAGGAAAAAATTAAAGGGAAATGAAAGACCTTAGGACAGGGAGAATGATGGCTATGCCTCAAAATGGCTAACAGGAGAGGGTGGTGCCCCATTCCTCAGCAAAGAGTCCCCCTAAGAACTCCTGGTCTACAATCAGGACCTATTGATTACCGCCTGAGAGGGGCATTGCCAAGTGCTTTTGTTGTTGTTGTTTTATCCTCACTGGAGGACATGTCTACTGATTCTAGAGAGAGGGGAAAGGAGGAAATGAGAAGGAGAGAATCATCAATGAGAAAGAGAAACATCAATCAGCTGCCTCTTGTACATGCCCAACTGGGGACCGAACCCACAACCTAGGTACATTCCCTGACCAGGACTGAACTTGAGACCTGTTGGTCCATGGGAAGATGCTCCAACCAACTGAACCACACGGGACAGGGAGGCAAGTGCTTTTTTGCATATTTAAGACCTCACATTGGGTCTTTTTCATCTCTGCAGGGTCATATGAGGGGAGTTCCTCTCCAGCACTTGTCCACTTTTTCTTAGCTGTTGCTTGTCCGATAGGACAGGATTTATGAACTTTCTCCTTTTCTCCAGGCAGGATTTTTACTGTCCCACTCAGGGACAGCCCACGGGGGCCTTGGAGACTGGCCTCACAGCAACGCTGTCCCTTTTCCCTTTGACCCACAAAGACCGCCCTGTATGTCTCTGTCAGATTCCCTTGGCCTTGCTCTCTGCTTCCCTGAGCTCCCCTTGTTCCCACACCGGCTAATGTGGTGTTTCAGGCTTGTGTGGCCATGTGTGGGAGGTTAGTGAGACAAGTTTGTTAAGAGCATACGCTCTGGAGTCAGACTGCCTGATTTTGAATTCTAGCTCTGCTACTTTATAGCTAAAAATCTTATTAGCTAAATTACCTTGCCTCTTTGGCAGCTAATTTCCATAACTACCTACAAAGGGATAATAGCTGTACTGACCTTACAGGATTATTATAAAGATCCGGTGAAATAGTATACACATGAAGTGCTTAGCATAGTTCTTGGCACATAGTAAATGTTCAATGAACCTTGATTATTATCAATGACAAAGGAGCTCTGTAATAAATCTGAGCAAAAGTAACCTCACAGGATTATCTAACCATAAATTCATATCTGGGAGGGTCGTGGTGGATAGTCATGCCCCAGGTCTATGAGAATGTTTATCTTTGCTTTAAGCAACCCCTGTCTATTGTTCTTGTTAATGTACCTTTGAAGTGCCAAAGAAACTCTTTCTTAGATCCCCTTGAAGGCATAACCACCCTCAAGGGAGCACATACTCTTACTAATTATTCTGCATTGTGTTTTCTCCCAACTTTATGCAATCTCATTTACTTTCCTTTAATTCCGGATGTATAAAAAAACTGAAAAACTCCCATTCTCTAGAGCATTTGATGTCTTGCTTCTCGGCGTGTCATCACATTGGCTCAAATAAACTCATAAAAATTCTCTACAGATTTGGATGTTTTTTATGTTGATGCTATTAATGTTATATGCCTGTTAGCAAATGCTCCACATTTTGTACACACATCTTACATTAATGGTGGTATATGACTAGATTGATGCTTTTAGAGAGAGTTCTGGAACCATGGACTTGAAGTGGGGGGGCGGTCTTTCAAATTATTATACCAGCCTGTCAGCTCATGAGAAATTACACATACCTGTGAAGCCCATCCAATTTCAGTCCCAACTATACAATGCAGAAGGGAGGTGAGGGCATCCGGTGTTGTGTCTGTTGAAGTGCTTGAGGACGGTTTATACAAAATTAATCAAAGTCATTGAAGTAATTTTCCTCTAGACTTTAGCATTTTGGTCCTTTAGTTCCTTGAGTGAGGCAGAGAAGTGGCTAAGGCTGTAAGTTAATTAATTGCTCTGTGCACAGAAACTAATTACAAAGAGATAAGGTTTACTGCTACCTGCATTTGGGATGTTAAGCAGCTAGCTAGGTTTTGAAAAGAAAAAGAAAAGAGCTTATAATCTTGGAAAGGGGTATGAAGGAATGAGAGTAATTGGATTTAAGCTAGGAAAATCCATCAGGATAAAACAGACCTTTTTTCCTTACCTTTGACATTGCAGCATGACCTATACATCTCAATTCTACAGGCTTATTAGAATTGTGACAATCATCCAGCCAAATACTCTTCACTGCAAAGAAAGATCCAGGGTGAGACTGAAGACAGGTGGGGAGCATCTGTTTTGCCAAAGGCTTTATCTACAATGCAGTCTTCATCCTGGATTGATCTTCAAATACAGACCATTCACAACCCTGGTTAAGAAATCATTTTCTCACCTAACTGTTGTTTGGCTTTTAATGTAAAACATAGTCTAATTCCTAACAGGTACCTAGCATAATTTCTGATGTCTGAATCCTTGTTGAATGAATGAATGAGACTGGTCAAGGACAGATATCTCAGACTATTCCTGAATCTTTGTTAGGGAAAACAGAGCATACATGTTATGGCGGGTCAGAAGGTAATTCCACATAATATTAGAAGCCTACATAGCTGCAAAACGGAATTGATTATGTGATATGATTTGCAAATTTTCCATAAGGGTGACAGGCCCAGTATATATTCTAGTACTATTTCTTTCTGTTGACTGAAGTTTTATATTTTGATTAGAACTTTATGCCTAGTTAAAATAGCATTGCCCTTGGGAGATAATGCATGAATATATTCAGGTATAAATACTTCCATGGGAAAAGAACAGATTCAATCCACATGCCCAGCGATTGAAGAGTGCTTCTGCAAATGAGACAGTAGACCAGGTTTGCTGGAGGACACGTGCTGTGAGGTCTCCAGTGAGAGTCTAGGAGAGGGAGGGTTTGTAGCAGCTGTAGGACAGCAGGAGGGCACTGAGGTTCTGAACACTGGGAAAGGGAGATCAACTCTGAATTGGAGATTAGGACTCTGGGAGGAGATTGCTGACTGCTTAATTACTAAGCGCCAGCTGGGACAGACTCTGTCTTCAGAGGCCAAGTCTGCATCCTGTGTCACTATGTCAGCTTCTGACTACTAGTGAGAGATGATCATGTATCAAACATCAACACCAAACAAGCTCTTAGAAATCTAATCACCTCATTTTACAGCCATAATTAAGTAATTTAAACTAAATCATACATAGGAGTTGAGTAGAGCCTCTGCTGCAGTGTTTCTTTTTTAGTCCATCCACATATCCAAGTTATAATTGCTCATCCTGCCTTATTCCCTAAATTCACCCGTATGAAAACAGAATTTCCAAGCTGAGGTCTGAGTGAACTAAAGCTGAACCACTTTGTGGCCCAGACTCAACACAAATGGTTACTCTAAAGGAACACACAAGTCTAAGGACCAGAAGGAAATAACAAACAGTTAATGCTTTGCAAGTTGTTCACGTAAAAAGGCATTTGTAAGATTCCTTCAATCCTCCTAAAAATACTTCTCTCAGTCTCATTCATCACAGTATAGCTGTCTACAACTTCTCTCTCTCTTTCTCTAAACTCCTTGAAGCTTTCCTTTACACTGGCTTAGACTATCTCAATTTCTCACTTTCAGTATTTAGTTGTCTCTTTAGAGAAAAGAGACATTCTTTCTCTTACAAAAATCAGTTACGTTTCCAAGTGTCTTTATATCACTCCCCGCACCTCTTATTTCCCCTCTGGACAAGACCCACTGACTGGCAGGCAAGGAACAACCTGCTGCTGCATTATAACTAGTAGCATTTATGGTGGAAGTACAAGGATGGTTTACATATGCATACAAAAAGCATATAATATAATTTAGTACTTACTTGTGACTTAAAAATTTCTTTGAAAAGCTTAGAAGTGAACTTTCTCGCCCATAGACGGAATTTACAAAAATGTATAGCAAACATCAAGAAGCTTAGAAACATTTCCTTAAGGTTGGGAAGATGGCAACAATTTTTTCACCATTGTCTGACCAGTGCGAGATCAGCCCTGCAGAGGGACAAATAGTACCTGGAGGGAAGGAGCAAAACAGTTGTGTTTTATGTATATTATGATTCTTCAAATAGAAAACTCAAGAGAATCAAGACTATTAATACATTGGAAAAAAGACTAATAGATAAAAGACTAACAGATACCCATTAATAACATTTTTTTACATTGGCATTTACTGATTAGAAGGTGTATTTGAGGAAAAAGATAACATTTATAGCAGTAGAAATGTAGAGCATACTGGAATCAACTAATACAATTTACAAATATTATGAGTGACATTATAAAATATTATTAAAGGACATTTTAAAATATGCAATAATGGAAAGAAATGCCAGCTCTGTGAAAACAATGATTTAATATTGTAAAGATGTTGATTTTCCCAAAATTAACTCAAAAACATAATTCAATTTCAGTTGAAATCTGAGAGGGTGGGGAGGTGAAATTGGACAACCTGGTCATGAAATGCACATGGAAAAGTAAAAGTTGAAGAAGAAAAAAGAAGTCTTCTTGAAAAGAATCGGCACCATGATATACTACAACCTATTACCAAGCCAAGGCAATTAAAACAGTATAAACATGGGGCAGAGAAAGACAAACAAACCAAAAGAATAGTCTGGGAAGTCCAGAAATATATCCACATACATGGATCTCCCAATTTGATAATGAAGCCAACATGGAGAAGTAGAGAGGGAATTATTTAATGGTATTGAGAAGTTTGTGTGCAATATGAAGAAAAGTAAAAAATTATATTCCAAATAGTAAACAAAAAATAATTTCTAGGTAGATTAAAAGTGAAACTATTAAGAGTAAAGCCAGAAAACCATTTGAAGAAAATATAAATGAGAAAAAAAGAAGGTTAAATAAAAAACTGAAAGCAAAATCTATAAAAGGAAACATTTTACGAATTTGAATATGTCAAAGTTAGATTGCAAATAATTATATTGTGAAAAAATAAATGTTTTTATAACTAATAAAATATTAATATTAATTAACATATAGCTAATAAAGATGAATATACAAGGTATCTAAAATCAACAAAAGAAAGGTAGTAGTAATCTTGATAGAAAAATGAGCAGAATGTGAGTAATCAATCCACAAAAGGCAAAACCAGAAATTGCTAATGTGCACGTAAAGAGATGCCCAATCTCATTAGTTAGCAGAGAAATACAAATGAAAACAACAATGATACACCACCTTATACCCATCTGATAGCAATTATTAAAGTCAGATAAAATCATGTTCTGCTGAGGATGTCAAAACAAGAATTTTAAACAGGTAGAGCTATTCCGAAGTGATTTTAATGTACTTAATAAAATTAAATATGTACATATCTGATACTGGATATAAAACCTAGGTAATTTTTCATGCAGATACACAGAAATATAAATGAATGAACAAGAATAGTCATCACAGCGTTGCTTGTAATAGCTAAGAATTTGAAAGAACCTAAGAGTCCATCAAAAACCTGTTATCTTGGAAGTATGAAGTGTTTTACATAAAACAATAAAAAGTTCTATATTTCTATCTAGCTATGGATTTGTCTTTATAGATGGACAGAGTGATATCAACACAAATAGATCTCAGAAAAATTGCACTGAACTTCAGAACCGTAATTCATTGTACAGATAATACCAATATGTAAATTAATTACTTAAGAGTGGGTATCTATGGCCCTGGCTGGTGTGGTTCAGTGGATTGAGCGCTACTCAATCCACTGAACCACACCACTGAACCACACCTGCAAATCAAATGGTCGCCGGTTTGATTCCCAGTCAGGACACATGACTGGATTGCAGATCAGGTCCCCAGTTGGGGGCATGTGACAGGCAACCAATTGATGTATCTCTCACACACGTTGATGTTTCTCTCCTCTGTTTCTCCCTCCTTTCCCTTCTCTCTAAAAATAAATAAATAAAAGCTAAAAAAAAAGAGTGGGTATCTATGGGGATAAAATTGAGGAAACAAAAAGAAAGAAGAATATAATTAATTAAATATGGAAGACATATTTTTCACAGATGAATTAATATAGACTTATCAAAGTTGAGGTTGAAGTTCTAATTCACATCAGTGCACCTGAATTTACATACGTACATGTGAAAAATATTGTTAATCATATAAGAATGTGTTAATTTTTTTAAAGATCTTATTTATTTATTTTCAGAGAGAGGAGAAGGGAGGGAGAAAAAACAATGTATGGTTGCACCTCACATGGCCCGCACTGGGGACCTGGCCTGCAACCCAGGCATGTGCCCTGACTGGGAATCGAACCGGGACCCTCTGGTTCCCAGCCCGCGCTCAATCCACTGAGCTACACCAGCCGGGCCAGAATGTGTTAATTTTTTCAATTAAATGCATTTCAGGTTTTGTTTTAAAATGACTTAACATTTTCTTCCTTTAGTCCTTCTGTCATGTAACCTGAAGTGCACTGCTGTGCGCTTGTCCACATGGAGACTTCCTGGTTACCAGTGGGTCCCACTCAGAGACTGAGTACCAAACCCTGCTGTAGTCTTTCCTTGGTAGTGTGGTTTGTCATACTCAAGAGGTTTTGGACTTCTCTGCAAAACTGGAAATATTATTGAGGATTTTACTCTACAGTTCATTCATACAGATAGCAGGTATGACCAGTTGGTATTGACAAAACCCATCACTCAGCTATCCATTGTGGGGTTTCTTGCTGCCCAGACCGTTTATGCCCTCAGGTGCCACATTGAAAAGAGTCTGTATCTTCCCTGTGGTCTGCAGCTCTGACAGCTGGTGACTCTGGTTGACTCAGTTTGTTCATATTTGATTTTGCTCAACCACATAGACATAAATATTGGCTTCTTAAAACTAATTTTTTTGAGTTCTTACAATAGTGCCCTCTATCGGAAAAAAATCAGAGGAAAATCATGCTTTCTGTATAGGAGAAATTAATATAAGCTAATATAAACCAATATAAACTAATACTTTAGTTTATGAGTCCACAATCAAGGCATATTCAGCCCCAAGGAATAGCCTATTTGTATTACAGGAGACTTCCCCAAGGATCAATAACCTGCCTCACCTAGGCAAGCCTTGGAAATTTAATCTCTTAAGTGAATGAAAACATCACAGTGAAAATTGTATTGAAATTCACTTTCTTTTTCTAATTGAACCAAATTTGAAGATCCAGATACTGTTCTAGGATGGTTGTGCCAATTTCTCCATTCCTTCTCTGCACTAACATTTACTGTAAATAAGTGAAGTGACCTTGGATTGGAGAAAGCTGGAGAGATTGTCCCAATGTGTCAACACTATGTATTGATGTCCTAACCTACATGTCATCACCCAGTCCCATACCATCAATACATGTTGCTAAATCAAGACCTCTAGTCTCTTACCTCATCATGTGGGTTAAAGAGCTAGAGTTGGAGACTAGACAAACCTGATTTTCTACCTTGGCTTTTTGTCTGTTTTTAAATTGTATTTTTGGGGGGCTATAAGATGGGAATAATAATAGTAATTCTTATCTATATGGTCAAAAAGCAGTATAGCATATTACCTATGGATTTGGGCACAGATTCATTTGGTCCTGGAGTCCATCCTCAGAACTCCTTTCCTCATTTAGCTTTCTAGGCAAGTTGAATAACTTCCTTTTGTGTTTCATTCTCATGTGCAAAACAAAGATAATTTAAAAGTACCTATACCATGAGGCTGAAATTAGATAGTGCAAGTAAACCTGGTAACATAGGTCCTGACACCAAATTAGAACTTTATAAACATTGATAAACTAGTATTACGGTTGTTGTGAAAATTGAAATAATAGCTATTTATGCAAATCACTGAGCTTTGTGCCTGGTGTAGAATGTGCACTCAATTCATATTAGTTCCCTTCTTTTCTTAGCAACCAGAAAACATGAATCTAATTTGCATAGGACTTGAAAGGGTGTTTTCCCACAAAAACAAAGAAACAAAAAGAAAAACAAATACCAAAAAACAGTCTTCCTGTCCTAAGAAATTACGTAGTCACATTTGTTATAAGGTTTTCTAGACAGCCCCATCATCATGATACCCCAATCTTCACTGAGGACACAGCTAGTATTTCCCGACAAGAGAAAGATGCCCCAAACTCTCACAAGAAAAGACTAAAGAAATGAGATAAAAACACCAGAACTGTCCTTTGCTTCTCCCACATTCCTTGTAGATACTCTTTAGTCAAGTGACAGAGAGAAAAGGGGAGTCTGATATTTTGTTTCATGAGTGAACAGAGCCAGCCGGGTTTGACCTTAAACACAGAGAAGAAAAACAGCCCCTCCTAGGAAAGGGGAGATGCGGCTGCCCAGCACTGGCCACGAGAAAATGAATAGGAGGCACCCGAGCCAGAGATGGAGGACTTAGAGGAATGGGAAACATGAGAGCAAGGTATTGTCACGATAACTCTCTCAGATGTGGGTTAGAGTTGGATCTCACTCGTCTTTTCAAATACTTCTCTAGGCAAAGCTTCCCATTGAATGAGAAAGTCCATATCTCACTCTTCTGACTCCCAAGTTTGCCAACTGAGGAATGACTCAAGTCGTCTGTGTTGAGACAGCTTCACAGGCATCACATTCTGACTGTACTCAGGGGGAACTTGAGAAGTGAGAAATGAGCAGTGGGAAAATGTTGTCTATGCCAAGTTAAGAACAGAGAGAAAAATAATCTTTAGATGTTTCAGTGAGTTTGAATATACTAGCAAAAAAGCAGGGACATGTAACATTCAATGCTTATCAGGGTTCTTGCAAATCATTCTAGGTCCCTCCGCCCAGGACAGTGGCTTGGACAAACTGTAATTACCTTCCAAGGTGATGTCCTCACTGAAGAGGCAGGAACTTCAAGCATTGGAGCTCTACTTTGTGACCGGTCAGGAGACAGCTTAGCCTTAGACATGTACACTTTCATTTATTTAAATAGCATCTACATATTTAATTATGTATCAATCTCTGTTCCAGGGCTGGTAAATTTGACAGTGAATGAGTCTCTGCCCTCGTGAATCTTAGAATCTAGGGTAGAAGGTGGGTATGAAATAGATTGTCTAATAAACCACAATAAGACAGATACAAACGAGAGACGTGCACAAAGTTTATTGCAGTCCAGAACAGGGGATTCAATACAATTGGGACAGAAGAGTAATGAGAGAAAGTAACTTCATGGAAGACATCTTGTCACATGCAATATTTCAGCTAAGACTGAAGTCAAGTGATGTCAATCAGGGGTCACAGAGTGACATTTTAGAAAGAAGGAAGAGTAAAGCAGTCACAGAGGTCAGGAAAAATGTTATACAAGTAATGGTGCTGCCAAAGGGCAGAGTGTGAGGCAGAGAATAGCCAAAGATGAATCTAGAGAGGCAAGAAGAGCCGGATGATGAAGAACCAGGACTTCATGCAAAGGGAGAGCAGATTCATCAAATGATTTTAGCAGAAGAGTGACAAAAGATTCTGTATCCGAGAAAAATCTCTCTAAAAACAATGAAAAACATAGATTGGAGAAGGGCCTGGCTGAAAGCAGAGAGATCAGGTAGGAGAATATTACAATAGTTTGTGAAGAAATGATAAGGCCTGAACTACTAGTATATAGGAGAATTTAATTTAAAAGAACATGGATCTAATAAAATTTAAGAAATGTAAGAGGGAAAATCTTCAGGTTTGGGGTGATTGGTTAGAAGGAGCTTATGATGGCACATCAACTGAGGAAGAGACACAGAAAGAATGATCCCGGTTACATCCCGATATGGTTGCCATATAGAAACCTGTCTTCCCACAGTCAATGAATTCTGCATGGTCCTTCCCCATTGGAGACAGAAGAAAGGGGCACAGCCCCCGGATGGAGTTTCTTTGTTCCCAGAGGATTCTATGGCCCACTGTTAAAAATCCATAGTTCTACATCCATATAATGGAATATTATTTAGCAACAGAAAGTAATGTGCTATCAAGCCATAGAAACTCTTGGAGGAAACTTAAGTGAAAGAAAACAGTCTACAAAGATGACATCCTGTAGGATTTCAAATCTATGACACTTTGGCCCTGGTGGAATAGGTCAGTTGGTTTGAGCATCATCCTGAAAGGTTGTGGGTTCGGTCTCTGGTCAGGGCACACACAAGAATCAGCCAATGATGTATAAATAAGTGGAACGATGAATCGATGTTTCTCTCTCTCTCTCTCTAATCAATAAATACAAATTAAAGAGAAGAAAAAGACAAATTTATGGCATCCTGAAAGACAAAACTATGGGTATAGTATAAAGATCAGTTATTGATCAGGTTCAGGGGAGGAAGAAAGGGGTGAATTGTTGGAACACTGGGGAATTGCAGGACAGTGAAACTATTCTGCGTGATACAATTATGGTAGGTACATGCTGTCATGCATTTGTCGGAAAACCATAGTATGTACAACACACTGTGAACCCTAATATAAACTATGGTCTTTAGTTAATAATTATGTATCGATATTGACTCATCAGTTGTAACAGTAATCACACAAATACAAGGTGTTAATAGTGTGTGTATGGAGGGGAAGAGAGTGAAGAGAGTGTAGTAACTGGCCATATAATCTGTTTGATTTTTCTATAAGCCAAAACATTCTCTGAAAACAAAAATCGATTAATTTAAAAATACATATTTATCTTCCACATCTGCTTAATTTCTGGAAGATTGTTAAAGTGGCCTTAGCTCAAGCCCGGTGTGACTTAACTCACTGGGGCTGCCCTAGAATGTACTTATTCGGTATATGGGAAGCACAAATCATCTGGAATTTTGTTTCAGTTCTTGAAAATTTCTCCAACCTTCAGAGCCCCTAAATCCTCAATTTGTTTGATTATTTATGATTAGGACTGGTTTATCATGTACTGCTATTGAGGTGTCCACATAACCTCAGAATTCAGTTATTATTTCTTCCCAACTCATCTCATATTTGCTGCCTTGTGCATTGTGATCCCCAAGATGAAAAACAGGAACAATTATTTTAGTTTGGGTTTTCTAATTTCTCCCATCATTGGTTTGGCAGTGGGCATTGAAACAGAACAATCTCTTAGAATCCAGAAAGGAGAATTAATCTATAAAAATTTAATTAACCTGTACAATGTTCATTGAGTCTTCATGGAACTTAATCAGAGTTTTCTTAACTTATTAGCTGCTTCACCTATTTTGCATCTTGTAGCCTATAACAAAGGCACTGAACAATCAGAATAATGCTTACAGGCTAAACATACTAAAAGAGGATTTCCAAGGGTTGGATCCTTCCATCACTTGCTAAATACATCTAAATAAATCTCACCGGTGAGTTCCAGAAGCAAGGCTCTGAGTGCTGGTGGGCTATCAAGACGAGTATCACACCCTGCCTGACACAGGGAACCTCAACACAGCTGCGCTGTCTGCTCCACTCCTGACTTACTCTACTCATTTGGGGAGAGCACCACACTCTAGTGCTTCAGCCTAGCGACAATATATAATAAAGGCTAACTCAGAGGCAGTGTTCTCAGCCAAACTATTGGATAAGCTGTTAAGGAAGAATAATGAATAACTATGAGTTGTTCTAAGCTTTGTATTTATTTAAAGATTTTATTTATTCATTTTTAGAGAGGGGGGAGAGAAGGAGAATGAGAGAATTATCAATGTGTGGTTGCCTCTTGCACGCCCCATACTAGGGACCTGGCCCGCAACCCAGGCATGTGCCCTGGCTTGGAATCGAACTGGTGACCCTTTGGTTCACAGCCTGTGCTCAATCCACTGAGCTACACCAGCCAGGGATACTCTAAATGAAGATGTTCCAAAAGTGATAAAAAAAAAAAATGGTTGAGAATTAGCAGTGCTGAGCAAGAATGTAAAGACCCAACGTATGCCCTTTGGGCCTATGGAAGGAAGAAGATAGAGAAGATACCAACTGAGAAGGCAAAACAAATGACATCTTAGGTGGAAGGAAGCTGGGAGAATACTACTAGTACCAGTTTAGAATTTAAGGGGTTAATGCCCTTCCACATTTCTGGAAGCACAGAGATGTTTGGTCCTGATTGGAAAGATGCTCTGAACAGAATACTGCAAAGGTAGCATTACTTTCTTTGGTCACAGGCAGGAATGAAGAGGAAGATCATATATGTGTGATCATATAAGCTGCATGAACATAGGTCCTTGTCTGAATTATGCATTGCAGTATCCTCAGTGTCTAGCACAGCGCCTGGTGCACAGTAGGTGCTCAGGTGCACAAGTACATTGAATAAGTGCATGAGCAAATTAGAGCTGTAAATGAGGAAAAATGGGCATACTTAATCAGCAAAAGTCACAGTTCGTATGGAACTTCTATCATTCTAGCAGAAAAGCTCTTTTATGACTTGAAAATTGTTTAATTCTTTCATGACCCATAATGCATGTGGATATGGTTTGAAAGTCTGGGAACGTAAACATGTTAGATGGAAAGATCAGAGGAAAGAGCCTGTGATTCATGGAAGTCAGGTAATTCAGCATCTCTATTCTGCAACTGGATAATATGACTAAGTACTTGTCTCTGTTGCGAGGAAAGCCTTAAAATTGAATATGTTTATGTCTGTTAGATTTTATGTAGTCTGAGTACAGAATTAAGGCCAACACCTTCCTCTTTACCTCCCCACTATTCACAGCAACCTATTAATAAGTGTTTATAAAAGCTCTACTATTTACTGTTTTTTAGCATAAGGTAAGGCAGAAAAAAAGAGAAGCCAAAATTCCTGTCTTTGGAAACTTACAATTTCATTGAGGGAAACAAGACTCATGTGATGAAAACATTTGGCAGAGTATATAATTAAATACTTGCTTAATCCAGGTGGTATTTAAGAGATCCTTGAGAAGATGTCATAGAGAATTGGTGGAATTTGAATATACAGAGAGGTGGGGGTGGAATTTGAATATACAGAGAGGTAGTTTTCCTGTAATATTGTCAAAATCCATGATTCATACCTTATTTTATTCCTTAGCTATTAATCAGCTACACCCAGCAGCATTTGCCAGCAAAAGAGCTTTTTAAGAAGTAACTTTGTAGGAGAGCGTTTTGATGGTTGCCAGATGGGAGGGGTATGTGGGGGAATGGGTGAAGTGGTGAGGGGATTAAGAAGTACAAATACGTAGTTACAGAATAGCCATGGGGATGTAAAGTCCAGTACAGAAAATGGAGTATCCGAAGAATTTATATACATGAGCCTTGGACATGAACAAAGGTAGGGGGATTGCCTGAGGGAGTGGGGGGTGCTGGGTCGAGGGGGGCAAAGGGGGGAAATCAGGACAACTGTAATAACATAA
>PVJI01026899.1:0-18405 GCA_004026765.1 Micronycteris hirsuta
GCAGCTTAAGCAGACCAACACAGGGGGCCAGCAGCTAGCATACATTATGCATCTATTTATATATAATCTTACAATTATGTTTTTACATAAAAACGATGTCTAAAAAGGTGTTCGCCAATTATGCTAACACTGGTTATCTCTGGTAGATGCTGGGTGGCATTTCCTACTTACTCTATTCTATGTTGCTTTACTTTCTGCAGTACACATGTATTGTTTTTTACATTAAAATAATAAACTTTGCACTTTGGGGAGGAGTACATTTTGAAGCTCACCTTGGCATAACTCCATTTTATTTAATTTTCTTTCTTGTCACCCCCCAGCCTTGTATCTGATTGTGGGGCACATGATTTTCCCCTTTCAAGTAATGATTTCACTCATGAGTCAAGTGTATCCTGAGATGAATAATCTTAGATATTATGGTAAGTGGCTCCTGATGAAAGAATGGTTGGAGACTTAGGAGACAGGACTAATACCACAAGTAGTATGTTAGATCTTGTTCTGAATGTGAACTTGAACAGGGTGAAAACTGCCCAGTAATTAGTTAGATAGGTGACCATGTTTTACTTCAATCTCTCTATTCTTCAAAATAATGCTGACCTATTGTAGGTGGCTTCCTCTTATTGACAGCTTTGATTAGATGTTATTGGTATGGTAAATTTTTAAAGGCAGAGACCCGAGATAATTTCTTTTTAATTTTACTTAATATTTTTGGGTACATATAAAAGCAAATGAAGTCTCACTTAAGCTAAGGCCAGTTATTTGCTAGTCAATATGTAGAGGAGGCTTGTTTTCATGATCTGTGTCATTAGGAATTCTATGTATTCAAAGGAAATATTTTCATTATGATTGGTGCTGTCCTATTTATAACATCCTGAAATTTGTATATAATTTAAAAATATTAACTACTTATAATTCATCACATTTATTTTATAGTAGACCAGTAATGCATTGGTGGGCTTATTGACAAAGAAATAAATGTGTGACCCAGATGTCAGTTGAAGTTTCTGTTTCCTGAACGTTCATGTGACTTTGGTTCAAATCCTCAATATCCCAGTTTTTATGCATACAGAATTCTCCACAGAATTTTTGTCTACCCATACTCATTTTCTACTCGTCACTCCTACTCATCATCAATCCTAGCATATCCCTGACATATAACCCAACCTACACCATCCAATATGGAGGATTTCACCATTTCACGTTATTTTCTATGAAAAAATCCAATCATGATTCTGTGGATTAATGTCATTATTGAAGACTTGAAGGGTCATAAGGAGCAATCGCAGTCCACTGTCCCCCACCAGTTTGTCTCATTCTAATGCTGGTGCCTTTGACAAAAGACCCTTCTCATGATTTGCAGACCCCTGAAAATTATAGTCTAGTTCTTTCAGTTTGACTCCTTTTATGAGGAATGTTCTTTTCAGGTTACTTTGCCTACCTCGACACCAGGAGAATATGCATTTTCCCACTCACTGCATTGACACGTGGAAATGGAACATTACCGATACTCACGCCACAACTCTGGCAGGGGTGATAGCCCTGCGACAGACATTCACCAGGATCCATCCAACTACCCCAGACTGTGCTAAGTACCAGGGATACAAAGATATAACAATAAAATGTTTTTAGAGCCGTTTCCGTTAGAGAAAACTTACGAAGTTACAGAACTTTACAACTAGAAAGGCTCTTGGAAGCCATCTGTTTGAACTCTTTATAATTACACAGATGAAAAAATGAAGGGGTAAGATTGTTCAAATGATAGTCGCAGAACTTGAACTGGTATCTGTGTCTTCAATCTCTTTGTCTAGTTCTTTTTTTGGGACGTCTTGGAATATGGAGGAAGTCGATCAAGTGAGGACACACATGTGAGATGCGATGAAGGAACACCCAGGGGCGAGGTGTAGGAGGTGCACAAGGAAGGGAGAGATGAAACCAGCAGGGCCTCATGACGAGAAAAAGGGAAAGAAGACGTGCCCAGCCACAAGGCGGAGGGGCTCGTGGAGGTCGGAGAACCCCCCCCCCCACGTGTGGAGGTGTGTCACAGAGAAAATGAACATAGGTGCATGCACTAGTAGGTGGGAAAAGGGGAATGAAATGTAAAACCAGTACTTCCTGAAGCTTGATAATGTTTCATCTTGTTTTCAAACTGACTGCCCCTAAAATTTCCTCTGATGTCACTTTTCTTAATATGGACTATGAGAATAAGAGCTGGTAAATTTTTGAGAAATCAGGCCGTCTTTCTGGGATTCTCAAGGGTTGAGGAAATGAACTGAATGTTGTGGAAGAAAAGAAACACTCTTGTTTCTCAGAGGATTTCTTGGAACCATTGGAGTAGACAAAATAGCTCTGTATAATAAAAATTAAGTATGGGTGTTAACCAAAGAACTGTAGCCAACGACACAATATATGATGTCTGTGCTCTGTAAGCTACATGACACCTGTCTGTGGTGGCACAAGTCACCAAGGTGGCTTGAAAGCGGGGACAGTGGGAGGGTGGAAATACCGCTGAAGATGTTGGTTCCCTGCTACATTCAAAATAGGAGCATCCACTACGCTAAGGAATACTGTTCCTTTACCTCTCTGTACACAGTATTTTCATTCTCAGTCAGTACACAACTTAATCTTACGTGTGAACTGGCAACCTGAGCCAGTTATAACCATATTTTTTTAAGGTTTATTGCTTTTAAGGAATACAAACACAGGCTAGTGTAGAACATGAAAGTTTCAGAATAGAAAACAAAGGAGAGCCATGTCAGGCAGAAACCAGAAATGGAAAAGAAGTGAGGTGCTTCCTGTCATTTAAGTCCTCATGTTCTTTTCGTTTCTGACTTTGAACCTCGCTTCCCAAACTCAAATGGTTTTATCAGCACACTGCCCAGTATGGTGGCTTCAGCATAATTCTACGTGATTTCCTTCTCATAATTTCCTTCTCATAATTTGTGCACATGTGATCATATTATTGATTCAGTTTTTGCTGCTCAGCTCAAATTCTGGAGAGGAAACCTGGCTCAGCATGCATCTTGGCTCCCTTTGGAAAGGTGTCAACCATTGATCAGCTCAGTTGTGGCTAGAGAGGAAGGAAAAGGTGATGAAAGCCCCTTTCTCCATCAAGGGAATATGGTTTGCTGTTTCGAGGGGAAGTCCATATGCTTGGCTCTATGATCTAAATTATTTTTTCAAGCTGCTTTTAAGGAACAAATAAATCACACTTTCCAACTCATTTAGCATTTCTTGATGGTGTTTTGGTCTGGGGTTTGGGTTTTCTTTGCAAACATGTGAGAAATTTAGAATTAGTATTTGGCATGTCATCGGAGAAGGTGAGAAAAAGTTAAAAGCAGGGGAATGTGGACTTTTGTTTGTCTCCTTAACAATAAATGTCAATAACCACAATTTAGTGCAGTTTTCTTTATGTTCCTTATTCTCTCAAAGGGCCTAAATTTAGAAGAAAATCAAAGTAGGTTTCTAAAGAGATATATATTTGACATGCTAGAACAATGTGCCTCCAAAAATAAAAGCCAATTTGAGAGATTAAACAAAATTGGACTGTAATGTGAGGATATGCTGATTGGGCAGTGGGATGGGGTTTTTTCATTCTTTTTTTTTTTTTTTGTCTGTAAATTTTGATAAGTGGTGCAATCAATCAATTCCATTTGTCCTTTTGTGGAGACCTAAGACCCTAATGCAAAGCACAATTCATAGCTCCTCATAATGTCTGCAGGATTTAGTGGGTCATAATAATGCGTTTATTGATTACATTATGAGAAATCAATTCAAAAGCCACCCAGACCTTTACTCCAGTACGCCTTCTGTACATGCAATGGCAGGGTGGCTGTTCACCCCTGTGGCTAGCACTGACTACCACGGGTGCCCAATTACAACCCCAGTGAGAAGATCTTCAGGTAAGTAATTCTGGCTTCCTTCATTGCCTTCATGTGGTCTTGGAGTGAGGAGCCTCACAGTTCCGTTCTTTCCCTTTCCGGGGACAGAGAGAGCACTAATGGAGCTCTCTGTAATTTTGACTTCCCTGCCCACTGGATTGAGTCAGCGCTTCCCCGCTCCTTTAATGAAACTCTTTCCCACAGATGCTGAGCAGCTGTCATTTTTTGAAGTTGCTCCAGGAAAGAGAAGCAGGGGCTAGAAATCCTCCATTTCCTTTGTTCATAGCAAGCAGACTTGTTCATTGAAAACAAAACTTCCCCCTAGAAAGGAGGAGAACAGGAAAACACTGGGTTAAGGATGGAGCCAGAAAGGTGGAGGGGTGCAATGGAGGAGCTTTATCAGAAGCCCTCCTACGAAAGCTACGTCCTTACAGGCATTTGGCTCCCTTGGGCTAGAACTGAAATGGTTGATAAAGTGCTTTGGATCAAATAGATTTCGTAAAATGAACATAGGGCCTAGGTATCAAGGCTATTAGAGAGAATTTAACCCATATGCCAAAAAAGAAAAAAAAACTGGCCAGATTCTAATGTGTCTTAATCATTGTGTATTGACTTATTTTGATCTGCTAATATTCTTCTGGTGTCATTGTAGAGCCTCGTGTTTAGAGAATGAGGTAGAAAGAGCACGACTGTATGATCAAAGGGAACCATGTTATTCTTTCTATTAAAAAAAGATTTAATTCTCCCCCTGTTCCCACAGTCTTCTCTCTTAGTCTGGGATGAATTGGGCTCAGGTGGGGATGATCGGAGGTGCAGAGTCAGATATGGGTAGCTCAGAGTCCCAATGTCCCAAACTACAGAGGCCTGGTTGGTCTGTGACTTTGGAGATTCGACAGGCAAACTCTAATACAGGCATATCTCAGAGGGATTGTGGGTTTGCTTCCAGGCCATTGCAATGAAGCAAGTACTGCGATAAAGCAAACCGTAATCTTTTTGCTGATGGAGAGTCTTGCCTTCAATCTGTTTTTTAAAAAATGCCTCTGTGAAGCACAATAAAGTGAAGCGCAATAAATGAGGTATGCCTGTGGTGTACATGATTGGATTTCTATTACATTTTTTCCAGTTGTAACTAATCTTCTAGATTTTGAGTTTTCACAGCAAAAGAAATAGCCCCAATACCTAAGCCTTGACTGTTTTTATCCCACTGGAAAGAAATAGATTAGGCTTTCCTGGTGATTTTGTCATAGTATATGGGAATCATTCCTATAATGCGATCAATCAACGTGGAATTTGCATTACAATAAACCACCATCCATGTAAGTTTCTTACAGTGGGACTTGGGAACAGCTGATGAATGCAAGGTGGTATGCACAAGCAAGCTATGAGAAATTGTTGGATTCTGTTGTCAACAGCAAACTTTTCTGGTCTCATTTTTCTTTTATTGAAATATAGCAAAATATAAAGTTTTGGGGGAAAGACTGCTACCTTAAAAGTAGGAAAATATTTAAGCTATCTTAGCTGTGATGAGTTTGGGTGGTGACTGGATAAAATACTGTCAGTTTTGTATCTTCAGGAACAAATTGTCAGTCTAAACTGTGGAAGACAAAATTGTCAGCTATGTTTCTGGGTGAGCAAAATTATTGATTGCATCTCAAGAAGGTAATGTCCTTGGGAGTGAGAGAAAATTGTCAGATGCATATTTTCGAGACAGACCCATTGGCCATGTCAGTTAAATAACAGGTTACTATTATTTTACTGCTGAACTGTGAAATTTACCATTTTTATCCCCTTTACCATTTGAATTGACAGAGTGAACTCCACTCAAATTGTCATGTGCATCGGTACTTAGCAAGGACAGATGTGCCACATGTGTTTTTGTGTTATGTCTGGAAAGATAGATACATATGGGCAACCAACCAGACAGCATATGATAAAATGCTACGTATGTGTTAATGGAGAAAGAGCCATTCTGGATTCCTTGAATGGTGCTTCAATTCAAAATGAAAGGCAGTTAGGTCAGCAGGAGGTGGGACGAAGGCATGGGGACAGGGGCAGTCATTACTAGAGCACTATATTTAATAACCTGGCTAGTGACAGGTTTGTGCTAAGTTGGTAATTCCCTTCTGAGTCACGTTGTTTGGCTCTTGTGTGTGTGTGTGTGTGTGTGTGTGTGTGTGTGTGTATGTGTGAGTGTGTGACAGAGAGAGCGATGGAGAGACAGAGAGACAGAGGAATAGAGACAGAGATGGACAGGCAAAAAGTGTGTGTGACGGAGGAAGTTAGCCTTAAGTGTAAGGATCAAATAGATAAGAACATCTTGTGTTCACCTATGTAACAAGTGTTTTCAAATTCATATTTGAGAAACTGGCCTGAATAACATTGCCAAAGTGAGGTGGATTCTCCATTAATGAAAGGATTTGAATTCCCTTCCCAGTTACTACAAAGCTAACACTGGGTGCATTTTTTGAGAACAAGATGGTATGGTATGTTGCAACTTCCCAGGAATCTCTGGGTTACCCCCAGAAATTAGTTGTATATTTGTGGGAGGAATCTTTCAAGATTCTCCCTGTTTTTAACTGGGTAAATTTCTATTCCATATGCCAGAATAGAAAGAAATAGAGAAAGCTTGTAATATCTAAATTTGGTGAAACATTCAAAAGGATCATAAATATAGGCAAGTTTCTAGACAAATTTATTTGATAAAAATATGTATCAAAGAAAGACATTCTGAAGAGTAGCAAAAATATAGTATCTGTGAAAAATATGTGAGCTGAAATACTTCCAATTTCAATATGTAAAATTTGATTTTGGCCTAGGCTTATCAGGAACCATAAATGGTGCTCTAAATAAGAAAAACAAGGGCTCCAGGAAAGAGTCGATCAAAGGTGTAAAAACTCATGGTATGCAACTTTAAATATTTCAGATAATTTTATGAAAAAAAAATATTTGAAAAATATAGTGTTAAAGTAATATAGCTGAGAAGGAAATATAACATGTAAATATGCATCAAGAATAATTCTACTAATGAGATTTTCAGTTTCAGATAATCCACATAAATGATTTTTTGCTTTAATATATATAGAAATATGTGTTATTTTTAGAAATAATTTTATTTAATGTGGTAAAAAAATAACAAAACTTACCATTTTAACTGTTGTCAATTTGGTGGCATTCATTACATTAGCAATGCTATGTAATTGTAGCCACTATCTTTACACAGAACATTTTGACAGCTGCAAGAGAAACTGGGTACCAAGAGCGAGGACCCCTACGGCCCTGGTCCCAGCCCCTGGTGACCTCTCGTCTGCTTTCTGTGCATATCGCTTTCTCTGTTCTGTAGTTTTATATAAATGGAATCCTACAATATTTGTCCTCTTGTGTCTGGTTACTTTCACACGCGCAGTGTTTTAGAGGTTTATACACCTTGTCTCCTATACGGCTGAAGAATATTCCATTGTATGCATATACCACATTTGTTTATCCATTCATCTTGTTGATGGACAACTTTTGACTACTGTAATGTCACAATGAATACTGGTGCCTTCATATTTGAGTGTCTATTTTCATTTCTTCTAGGTATATACCTAAAAGTAAAATTGCTAAGGCATTTGATAATTCCATATTTATTTATTTTTAGAGAAAGGGTAAGGGAGGGAAAAAGAGAGGGACAGAAACATCAATGTGTGGTTGTGTCTTGTGTGCCCCCCACCGGGGACCTGGCCTGCAACCCAGGCATGTGTCCTGACTGGGAATCAAACCTGCAATGCTTTGGTTCACAAGCCGGCACTCAATCCACTGAGCCACACCAGCCAAGGCCTTCCTTGTTTAGTTTTTTGAGGAACTGCCAAACTGTTTTCCACAGTGGCTATGCCATTTTACACTCCTACCAGGAATTCACAAGGGTTTCAGTTCCTTCAAATCTTCACACTTACTATTTTTGTTTTTTAAATTTGTTTTTGTATTTTTATAGCCATCCTAGTAGCTATGAAGTAAGATCTCATGGCAATTTTGAGAGATTTTAGTTATCAAAAAGAATTCTTGAAAATAACTCTTTTATCAGTTAACCAATATATTGAAATCAACTTGTCAGTCAAGATATCAATATGGGAGGGGCAAAAAGTAAAAGTAGGGGGGCTACTGTTGTAGTCTAAGCAGTAGATGGTGATGTCCTGAACGTGGGTAGTCATAATGTGAAAGAAATAAAGAGATTTAAGAAGTAAATATCCAGAGATATTTAGCAGGGAGAGTCAGTGGACTTACAGACTGACTGATATGGGGGGTACGGAGAGGAAAGAGTTAAGCATAATACTCACATTTTTGACTTGAGTCGCAGGGTGGATTGTAGAGCCATTTTCTGATAGAAACCCAAGGAGGAGAAAGAGCAGGTGTTGAGGTAAAGGTGAATAAAGATGATAAGCATGACAGGTTGAATTTGAGATGTCCATGGAGCATCAGAATGGTGATGTTTACCCGGCAAGCAGATGGAGCTATGGGGTTGAAACTCAGGAGAGAAACCTGGGCTGGTCATGGAAAGTTTGGAACTACTTTTTTTTTTTTTTCTGTGTTTTTATTTTCATAACAAGATGATAAGCTTCTTGAGGACACTTCAAATATTTCCTTGTGTCTGTTTTTCAGTCATACAGCAAATTTTAATTGAGTGACTTTGTGCTTGAAGCATTATACTAAATTTTAGAAAAATTAAATAAAAGGTGAATATGGTCTAGTTTTGTCCTTAGGTAATTCACAACCTAGTAAGGACAAATAACATTTTAAATATGTAAGTAAATACAAAGATTACATGAGATACTTTGAGGCATGGAGAAAAGTGTCATTCAGAGGAAAACATTGGTAGGAAACTCTCAGACATTCCACGCAGCAACATCTTCACTGATATGTCCCGTAGAGCAAGTGACATAAAGGAATGATTAAACAAATGGGACCTCATCAAAATAAAAAGCTTCTGCACGGCTAAAGAAGACAGTACTAAAATGAAAAGAGAACCAACCATATGGGAAAACATATTTGCCAATGATACATCAGACAAGGGTTTGATCTCCAAAATATATAAAGAACTCATATGACTCCACTCCAGGAAGACCAAAAACCCAATTAAAAAATGGGCAAGAGACTTGAACAGACATTTCTCCAAGGAGGACATACAGACAGCCCAGAGACATATGAAAAGATGCTCAGCATCACTAGCCGTCAGAGAGAGGCAAATTAAAACCACGATGAGATACCACCTCACACCGGTCAGAATGGTCATCATAAACAAAGCAACAGATAAGTGTTGGAGAGGATGCGGAGAAAAGGGAACACTAGTGCAATGTTGGTGGGAATGCAAACTGGCAAAGCCACTGTGGAAAATAGTATGGAATTTCCTCAGAAAACTAAAAATGGAACTGCCTTTTGACCCAGCAATTCCACTGCTGGGATTACACCCTAAGAGCCCTGAAACCCCAATCCAAAAGAACCTATGCACTCCAATGTTCATAGCAGCACAATTCACAATAGCCAAGTGCTGGAAGCAACCCAAGTGCCCATCAGCAAATGAGTGGATCAAGAAACTATGGTACATTTACACAATGGAATTCTGCGCAGCAGAAAGAAGGATCTCCTACCCTTTGCAACAGCATAGATGGAACTGGAGAGCATTATGCTAAGTGAAGTAAGGCAGACGGTGAGGGACAAATACCATATGATCTCACCTTTAACTGGAACATAATCAACAAAAGAAAAAGGCAAGCAAAAGTTAACCAGAGACATTGAAATTAAGAACAATCTAACAATAGCCAGAGGGGAGGGGGGAGGAGACAGCGGGGAGAAGGGTTTTCAGGAACTACTATAAAGGACACATGGACAAAACCAAAAGGGAGGGTGGAAGCAAGGGAGGGAGAGGAGTTTGGATGGGGTGGGGTGGATGGGAGGGGAGAAAATGCAGATAACTGTAGTTGAAGAACAATAAAGTAATTTAAAAAAAAAGAAATTATCATTCATTCTGACTAAGGAGATCTTAGAATGAATAATACACTTAGAAGGATTTCAGTACTTCCCTGTTGATTGGATGATCTGATCATGGTGGCTACATAATTTGTAGGGCCTTGTGTAACATGGAAATCTGGGGTCTTTGGTTCAAAAAGAGGAAAAATTACTCATTAATATGTACATAGGAACTTCCATGAATTGACAGTTGTTTGCTATTTGCTATATAATGTTGGTCTCGGTTCAGAAAAATTAAAATCTTGAATTATTAGTATGAATTTTACCATTTACATTTACATTGTGCAAAGCTAGTTTAAAATGCAAATATCAGAGCATCTAATTCAATGTGCAGAATCACTGAAATTATACAATTTGAACCTTGTGGCTCATATGCTATCAGAGTGCCTAAACCTGTGTAGAACATGTAAGCACAATGAAGGAAGAAAGGATCCGCACTGGGCATGGAGATATTTGAGGGGCAATTGTGGGTCCTCTATGGTGGGGGGCATACCCTGCCATGCAAGCCCCACTTCCCTCTGACAGCGAAACCTCCTGTACGGTGTGGTGGCGGGAGCTGGGTCTGGAAAGTGAAGCCAGAACAATGGCTTCCTAAGGTCCTGCACCCCGACTGAGAACACCTATGAGAACCCCCAAGGATCTTTATTCCTCCGCACCTGGACAGGCTCCATACCCGCATCAGAGAGGAATGGGTGAGGGACTTCCCTGCTGAGATGCTGACTCCAGCTAGCTGTTCACATGGCATGCCATGGTGCTGCCAGCCTGGGGTGGGAGTAGCTGCTGCCATATTCTTCCCAGAGAGGCTGCCCGGCCCTTGCCTGACCTCAGCCCTCTGCCTCAGCCTGCAGGCGATGGAGGCCTGCAGAGGGCATGTGCTCTCTGTGGGGCGGGGCAGGGAGGAGGCTGGCCAGGGCCAATGCACCAGAATCATCCTTGGCAGGTAGTGTGAGGCAGCCTGCAGGTTCCCAGCAAGTGTTCCATGGTCCCATGAGCCTTCGTTTACACACACACACACACACACAATATTCAAAGTATTTTAAGAATTTCAAGAAAATGACAGCAACAACACTAAACCCTAAGGATCAGGCCCTCTGAGCATTAGGGCCCGTGTGACTGTACTGGCTGCATGCCTGTGAAGCTGGCCCTAGATGCGATCAGCTCATCAGAAAGAGGAAACAGGTCAGTGGGTTTCTGGCTCCGTGCATGCCAGGCCCTGGGCTCCATGCTCCTCTTTCAGAGAAGCAGGCACATGATCTCCCTCACCTTGGAAGTGAGCATGAAGATGCCATTTGGGAAAAGTCAAGTTAAAGTGGGAAGGCGTTATACCAAACTGAAAAGGAGTGTCCCTTCCTGAGCCATCTGTCCTACCCACTTACTAAGAGGACAGCTCTGGCAAAACCTGAGGTTGCATGCAGAAAACCCCAGAAGAAATGAACCTGCATATGGGAATGGTGTGTGTTCATAGCCACTCTCTCTCTTTCCCTTTACGGCTTCTTTTTCCCTAGTAGGGGGAAATAGAAATAAATCATAAATACACAAAATGTGAGTGTATTCAGTCTAGACAAAGCCTTTTATTTGGTTCTGATTGGTCTTTGGTGAGGTGGAATGCAGGGCAGGGGAAGGAAGCCAAAGGGGGCTTTATCTGGCCTTGGAAAAGGAACTTCTCGAACAAGAATTACTTTACCTATGTGTTACATTTCACATACATCATCTTGTTTAATTCTGGTAACTCTGCAAGATAGCCATCATTATCCCTGTTTCTGCAGCTGAGGACAATATGCCTGAGTAAGGTTAAGTAACCCATTGATACAGAACCAGAATTCGAGCCTAGCTCAGATGAAAAGCTATGGCTTCCTTTTGAGACCAGGTTCTTGTCCCCAGGCAGGAAGTCTCTGCCCTGGGTCGCAAGAAAACCATACGTGACACATTTTTCAGGGGGCTGAATCAGTACCAGAGAGGTGGTTTCTCCAGCAACTTTTGGCCATCCCAGGCAAACTGAAAAATCTTCCAACAGAGTAGCAGATGTGAGATATTGCTAAAATATGGGAGAGAGGAAGAAGAATTGGGAATAGCTCTCTTTCCCCACTAGGAAGTTTTTAACTTCTTATCTTTCTTGAAGGCTGTTGCCGTACTTGGTATATTGAGTCTATGCATGTAAGATAGAAGAGAAAGTAGGTGTGTACTTTTTCTTGCGGAGCCCAGTTAAAGTTCCTGTCTCTGCGATTTCCAGCTTCGATGCTGTGCATGCTGGGCTGTGAGGGCAAGTTCTTTCATTTGTGGACTCAGTCTCTCTGAAACTGAAGTAGATGGCCTGGGCCACTTGTGAGTCTCCGCCTTCTGAGACTGTCATCATTAAATACTTGAGAAGAGCATCAACCAGAGGAAATGATTCTGAGTCTCTTCTGCCCTCCCTCAGCCTCACCCCCCCCAGGCCCCACCCCCCTCTGCTCTCTGACTCCATTTCCAGGACAGGTAGTGCTCTCTTGAGTCATTCTTTCTGTTTCCAGATGGCTCACATTAATATTGACTCAGAAGCGGAACAGCCTCTTTTCTCTGAAAAATCTCATGGTTAGATTTAGCGAGTGGTTTCTGGGTGTCTTTCTGTCCTTGGGTTGCATGCAGAGTGTCAGTCTTTGCAGCCCTGGGGGTTTTCCCTCTTCAGTTCTCATTATGAATGGTTACCCTGACAGTGAATGAGTCACCACTGATTAACTGGCCAAGGGTAGGCGAGGCCCTGTGACATCAGCTGCTGGCCTGTGCTTGCGCTTGGAACCAGACACACGCCCACCTACGCCTACACCGTTTTGCTGTTGCCATTCCGAGCCGGAAGCCCAAGCAGAGCGAGATCGCAGGTATTGTAACATCAGCTACGCTGTCATGTTTTCCACTGACGCTCTTCAGAGGGAGAAGTGTGCGGCCCAGCTAGGGGGGTTACCACTCATCTGTGCTGTATACTCACCATCCTGAGGCACGTTGTTAAATCCGAGGTTGTTTTTGTCTTTCCCTTTCACTCACCCTTTCTCACTGACGCAGACCCCTTTGCCGGGGAGCAAAGAAATAATGAGCAGTGCATCTTAGCCAGTTCCTTAATGGGGCCAGGCACACCCACTGGGCTCGCTGACAGGCCTCGATCCGGCTCACAGACATGTGGTCCCCTGGGAGCTTGATTAAAAACTGGACAGCTGGGCAAAAGGCTGAGCTACGGAGCCTCTGACTGTCCTGATTGGTCAGCCAAAGATCCTAATGCCCAGATAAAGCATAGTTCTTCACATATGCCTTACTTTCTGCCAGGACCTAGAGGCACTTACTAGTTCTGTGATCTTGAGAAAATTATTTCAATTCTGTATCTCAGTTTTTTCAATGATAAAACAGAGATAATAGCAGGATTTCTCTTAAATGGTGGTCAGTGAGGACTGAGAGTTAATCCATGTAAGGTACTTAGATCAATGCTTAGCCCATAGTAAAATTTTAAATACATATTAATGGTTATTAATATCCTTACTAAGCCCCTAGTTTGGGAACTTCCTAAGCTGCAAATATACATGGTTTGGCACAAATAATAACCCTTTTTTATTACAAAATCTTTCATTATGAAATCATCAGCATGTAATTTTGTAACATAACAATCACACTCAAGCACACCATATGACATTTTAGGTGAAATGTGCAAATTAAAACTATAAAATATTACACCCATATTGTTACCCTATACAGGCTTTATTGCTGCCTGACCCTGTATAAGTAATGTCACAGTCTACCTGGGAGATGAAAATATAAGTTTTGGATGGCTCTGCACCTTGACATGCAGATCCTATGGATGACAGAGTCATCCGACCCATAGGCACACGTGTACTCTTCAATATGGCGTGCTCTACTTGTAGTAATGTTTAACGGAAACCTGTAGGGGCTGGAACCGAATTGCATTTATTCTATTTTCATACGTGTTTGTGGTTCTTCCCAAAAGCCTGGCATGTGGTCGCTGTTCATGGGAATCACCGTTGAGGGCCCTGATGTTGAATGCTTACTACGGAAGTGCTCCTCCTGCGTGGCTGTGCAGAGGTGATTGCTCCACAGTGCAGTGGAGGTTGACTTCCAGCACTGGTGGCTGCACAGTTCTCGTCTACTATTCTGTGAGTGTCCCAAATACACAGAGATTTTTTTTTTAACTATTGTATTTCCAGTGTCTAGGACAGTGCCTAGCCCATGGTCAATGGTCAGTAAATCTCTAGTAAAGGCATATTAAAAGAAAAACATTGGAAGAGTTTGGGAGATGATGTGTTTAGGGAAGGCACAAAAGGGACTGATTAAAGTCCGTGGTTGCATAACATTAAAATTCACCATCTTAACAACGTTTGGGTGTATAGATCAGAGGCATTAATTAAATTCACAGTGTCATGTAACCATCTCCACCATCTGTCTCCAGAAATTGTTCAACTTCCCAAACTGAAATTTTGTACCCTTCCAGACGAACTCCCTTTTGCCCCTACTCCCAATCATGGCAACTGCTGTACTTTCTTTCTCTGCGAATCAGACTTCTCTGGGTGCCTCGCAGAGGTGGAATCACATGATATTTGTTCTTTTGTGTCTGGCTTATTTCACTTGGCACAGTGTCCTCAAGGTTCATCTGTGCTGTGGCATGAATCAGCGTTTCATTCCTTTTTGTGGCTGAATGATATTCTATTGCATGTATGTTTCACATTTTGTCTATTCATTTTTTTTCAGTCAGTTGGCACTGCTGTAATAAATCACCACAGACTAGAAGGCAAAACAGTAAACATTTTTCTCATAATTCATAAGTCTGGTGAGTCAAGTATCAAAGTGTCAGCAAATGGCCTTGCTCTCATTGTGTCCTCAGAAAGAGAGAGGGGCAAGCTCTCTATCTCTTCCTGTAAGAGAGAGGGGCAAGCTCTCTATCTCTTCCTGTAAGGACACTAATTTCATTCCTGCGGGCTCTGCCATCCTGACCAAATCAGCTCCCATGGTCCATCGGAGGTTAGGATGGCAACATATGAATTGGGTAGGGAACGCAAATATTCTATCTAGAATACCATTCAGCCATCAGTGGGCATTTGGGCTGCTTTTACCTAGTGATGCTGCTCTGAGCTTTGATATACATATATCTGTTTGAGTCTCTGCTTTCAATTATTTTGAGTATGTACCCAGAAGTGGAATTGCTAGATTATATGGTAATTCTGTGTTTGAGGGGTTTGTTTTGTTTTGTTTTGTTTTGTTTTTTGAGGAACCACCATACTGCTTTCCACAGTGCTTACACCATTTTACATTCCCACCAGCAATGCACAGGAGTTCCAGTTTCTCCACACCATCCCCAGCGCTGGTTGCTATCTGGATGGGTGTGAAGTGATACTTCACTGTGGTTTGATTTGCATTGCTATAATGATTAGTGAGGTGAGCGTCTTTTCACGTACTTATGGACATTTGTATATCTTCTTTAGAAAAATGTCTGTTCGAACACTTTACCCATTTTTAATCAGTTTGTAAGTTGTTTTCTTGTTGAGTAAGATAGTTGTTTTATATTTTTTGTCTAATTTCTTTAAATTTTTGCCTGATGTCTGTGCTTTTTTAAGGATGCTTTTTGCTGGGTTTTCTTCTTCTTTAGAATGGGCAAGTTTTCCTGTTTCTTTGTCTAGTTTGTGATTTTTTTTTTGTTGCTGAAAATTGGGCACTTGGAGAAATAGCAACCTCTTCCAGTCTTTGTAGACTGGCTGCAGGCTGGGCTCATTCTTTACCAATTCACTGGGTAAGCTCTGGGCCTTGGGGTCAGCCTGAGTTGAAAACTTAAGGTTTTGGAGGTCTTTCTGAGCATGAGCTCTTTCCAGACCTTGTATGGTGTTTTCAATCCCCTCCACCCCCATACAAGACTTCTTTTCAGAATAGGTTTGCGGGGAGTATTGATGGAAATTGATACTCTTTGAATGACTTCCCCACCGAAGGTACTCTTAGGCACTATCCCAGATTACTGAATTTTGAAGCCATGAATGTAACTAGAAACTCTCATTAGAAGGCAAAGGAGAGAGTCTATGGAGAGCCATATTTGGAGTTGGGAGAAAGCCCTCCTAATCCGGGGCATGAGGATATCAATGACGGCATTACTCAACCAACATGTGTTATTTATGCAATCCCAAGAGAGAAGTCATTCTCTTTACTTGATAAAGTTTAAAATACCTAACTATTCTTGAAAAATAGATAAGACAATTACCATGCCCATTTGCCTCATGAGGAAACTGAAAATTCTCACGAGTTTTAGCCAAGATTATTCTTCCCACAGCACTGTGCTGCCCCTCCTGCCCTCCCTGAATATGGAAGATTTATTTGTAGGCAAAAGCAGGATCCCTGTCTTGTTTGCTGATGTATCCCATGCATCTAGAATGGTGCCTGGCACAAAATAGGTAATCAATAAATGTCTGTGGCATGAATGAATAAATGGGAGGATCTAGTTTTCTACAGTATATGAAAAGGATAAATGAGGACTTCCTTATCTTTTTAAAACTTTGGTGAACTTTATAATGAAGTAGAACATATATACAGCAAAAGGGCACCTGTCCTAAGTATATAGGTCTGTGATTTTCTATGTGAACATATCCGTGAGGCTGGCTCCCAGATACAGAAACCACTGCCCTCTGCCAATCAATACCACCACCAACCCCCATCTTCTCTCTGAAGCGTTAAAACTACCCTGACTCCTGACTACATGATTTGTGTTGCTTGTTTTTGAACTTTCTGTAGATTAAATAATGTAATATGTACTCTTTTCTCTTTTGTATTTTGCTCTTTTTTTGTTTTTGTTAAAGATTTTGTGAGAGTCCTCTGTGTTGTTGGTGAAAGTGTTGTTGAACTTTGACCTTTTGAAATTTTAAAAACATTTAGTTTGAAATTAATCAATGCCAGAGGAAATGCCATATTTATAGAATATCAGCCTTCAGTAATGACCATTTTTAAAGTGCAGGGTGACAAACTCTATGTTGAGAAGTGATATTCATGAATGCTCTTACTTAACCCTCTCAACTGTCTCCTAAGGTGTAGCTATCATTCTCCCTATTCTCTTGATAGAGAATCTCAAATATAGGGAAGTCAACTAGCTTGCCAGTAAAATGAAACAAAAACAAACAAACAAACAAAAAACAATAACAGACTTTTAAATGATGCAACCCTCTGTGGAACCCAGGCCCCATAGTCAACCATGCCCACATTTTTGTTAACCACTGCTCCATTGGCCTCATTTGCTAACCCCACATAGGACTTCTCTGAGACTCTGTTTTAAATGAATACACATTTAGGTGAAACTAGGGGGGAAAGTGGGGCTGGTACTAATTTGGAGATAGCTGTGTGTGAGCATCTGTACTGAATGACAGGACAGTTTCCCAGGGCCTCTTTGCTGACCCTTTGGGTCCTTTGCCCTCCAATCGCCATGGCTGACACAGGGACCCAGAGCTCAGGAGGAGAGGAAGAGTGGACCTGGCCCCCAGCCTGTGTATCACAGATTTGGGCCTCAGGATCAAGTCAAGAAGGACAGTCCCCTGCCATGGCCATTCCTTCAGGCCCCAAAAGTCATGGGTCACAAACCAGCTGGAGAGGTCAGCCTCATACCAGCTGTTCTCAATTTCTGGGTGGGAGGTGGTGACCTTGGCTGAATCAGCCCCAGTGGAGAGCTGGATTCCTCTGTCAAGTGGTGAGCATCTGTGGAACGTTTCTCCAGAGGCAACTCCCAGCCTCAGACTGACTGTGTTTACTTCCCAGCGGTGTTTGAGACACCGTTCAGAATGCTGCAAGATTTTCTCTTGTTGGATTTTCCTTGGGCCCACATTTGGCCTTCTCCATTTTTGTTGCCCTTAAAAACTGCAGGCTCCCTTGTCTCTTGATTTTGCATTCTCCTGTAGGAGACATCAGTGAGTAAGGACAGACATCCATTTGGCACCAGCAAAGGCTGTCCTTGCATTATGTTGTCTCATTAGCTGGCCTGTCCTTTGTGATGCAGGACACACCCTAATTTTCTATTCTCCTTGAACCTTCAACTTTTTGTTAAAAAAAAATAGAAAAGGATTTTTTTTTTTTTTGCTGAACTTACAGATACAGCCACCATTTAACTATTAGTGTAGAGTTTTCACTTCCCGAGTTTTGGGGAAATGCATGCCCTCTGTCTCTTTCTCCCTTTCCCTAATTCTCTTATTTCTGGCCTTGACCTTTTGTGGTGAGCTCTCTTGGTGTCATCAGCTTCCTTTGTCAATGTAATACTTTCTTTTATGTCTCTGTTGCTTTTAAAGCTGTATAGTCTCTCTGTGCTTTTATGATTGTGGCCTTTGCTAATTTCTTCTGCTGATCTAACTCTCTTTAAAAGGCACCTTTCTCCTGGCTCTCCGTTTTCTGTTCTATTTCCTCTTGCTTCAGAGAACGACTTTAAGGTGGTAAGTACAAATTCCCACTCTCCACAGCCTCTCTGAGTTGCCTAGGAGAGCCCAGCGGCTTATTTTGCAGCAGACTTCTTGTTGACCACCCTCCTGTGCCCGGTGCA
>PVJI01026900.1:0-18446 GCA_004026765.1 Micronycteris hirsuta
TGGCTGGCGGTTGAAGCACAGGGACCAGCACTTCCTCAGCAACAGAGAAGCCCCGCACACCGAGCCCACAACAGGAAGCCCAGTTTAGAAGCCACGGCAGCACAAGTTCAATCACAGCCTGCTGAGAGATTTTCGGAGGGATATTTATGTCTCTAGGGCATCTGTCCTTAACCATACTAGGCCCCCACTGAAGTGTTGAAATGACTGGCCACATCCACGTGAACTTCTGTGTCAGTGTCACAGGGTTGGTGTCCCCTAAAACCCAAGCCTCTTCCTGAGTTGGAAAGTCTTGCTTTTAGACACTCTCAGCTCTATTCCTACGTGACACCAGTGTTTTCTGAATGCTGGCTTCTCTAGGTGACTGTGCTCCTTCCCTTCTTGGTTGGGATTGTCTCTCCCTCCAGGAGGGGTCCCTCTTGGGTGGGGTCTCTCTCAGGCCAGGCCAGTCCTGCTCCCTTCCCCAGTCCTGCAGGAAACTCTCACTGTCTTGGCCCCGACACATTCTGAGGACGATCATCCGTCTTGGTGACCTTTTAGGCTTTTACATGGTGAGTTCAGCACTAGTCACTGTGGCCTGCAAACTCCAGGAGACACACATGACATTTACGTTGTTCCCTGGATTGGAGGCAAAGGGAGGGGTGTGGACTCCTTTAGCTTTCTGCAGAAAAATTCTTTATACCTCTATATACTTCAAACTGCTATCCTGTAATACCCTTAAGGTATGTGATGGGCAAAGCCGAGTTGAACTGGTTGTAAACTCACTTAGTATGTCTTGCATAGGATGTCTGCTGCTTCCTTGGATGAAGCAGGAGGGATTTGCCAGATTATTTTGTCCTAACTTATGGACCATCAGACAGAAAGTGTTCCATTTTAACACCTTAACCTAGATTGCTCTTTCCAGATGGCCAGAAGTAGGGACCTCAGTAGGCTGGGTTATGCGAGGGAATGCCTTTAGAATTGGAGGAAGTACAATGGGATATGCTTCTACGGGAATGGTTCTGAAAGGGAATAGATAGTTTTTAAACCTGGCTCTTGTATTTCTCTCAAGCAGAAGAAACATGTCCAGCATCAGCATGACATTTTCCATAATCTATCAGAGGGCATGTGTTTAAATAGCCAGATATGAAATCCTGATTCTCAGAAGCCGCATGTGGACTTGTGATATCCCCGAGCCCTCTAAACCAACAGATGACTTGCATTGGGAACAACGTAAGACATGATGGGTATACTTTTTCATCACTATTGTTTATATCTAGTAGTAAAAGCAGAGAGACTCGAGAGCAAGAATTTGAGATACCTATTTATTCACCGGCACCTTGTGGGAAGTAGGAATGTCTTGTCTTTGGATTTTAATTCACTTATTTAGGAATTGGCAAGGGTAGTCCCCTGCATGTAAGAGTGGATGAGGAGTCTGCCCCACCACGCTGGGAGTCAGTGATGCTACGGAGCGGGGCGGGGGGGTGGTAAGAGGTGTTAAGAAGACATCTGTACACAGGACCATTTCCCCACACGTTGTAACAGTTAGACATTTTTTCATTTAACAAGCTTTGAAATGCCAAATGGTCTTTGAAGATGAATAGCCCCATGGCTGTTCAATTAGAAAATCAAATCGTTCTCCTGAAAGTGGATGCTCTAAAGAAAGAACGACTTGAAAAAATGGACACTGGAGCACACAGCCCGTTGCGTGAGAACAGGCTGAAACAGCTTGCTGGGATTGGGTCTCACAAGGGTGCTTTCTATAGCCAAAGAGCATAGCAACGGCAGAAGTTATACACTCACTCAGCACAGACCCCTTCGAGGTGATCCTGGTCAGTGTGTCCCCAGTTACGTCCCACAGAATGGAATCTCGTGGCGTGTTTCAGAGGCAGAGAGAGGAAGGGCCTGTAGTAAGACATGTTTGGGAAGCACCACTTGCGTCCCTGATTTGGGCATGCGTGGTACATTTTAACATATTGAGGGATCCAATAAGACTGGCCATTTAGGAACTTGCCTAGCTGGGTTAGAGGAGTGTTTCCCAAAGTTCTGCAACCTAGGAACACCCTGCCCTCAAGCGTTAGGACTTGTGCCATGGGGCTGCTGAGCATTCCGCTCTGGGGGGCGTGCTAAGTGTGCTAAGTTGCCAAAATAGCTGCTATGACTCAAGGTGCGATCCAAGCCCTGGTTAAATTGCTTAAAGCCAATGGAAAATTTGCTCAAGTGGCCTCTATGGTGGTTTGTTTTCTTTCTTTCTTTTTTTTTTTTTTAAGATTTTTATTTATTTATTTTTAGAGAGAGGGGAAGGGAGGGAGACAGAGAGGGAAAGAAACAGCAATGTATGGTTGCCTCTCACATGGTCCTCACTGGGGACCCGGCCCGCAACCCAGGCATGTGCCCTGACTGGGAATCGAACCGGGACCCTCTGGTTCCCAGCCCGCACTCAATCCACTGAGCTACACCAGCCAGGGCTGGTGGTTTGTTTTCTTTACCTCGAGGGTCAGTTTGAAATTAGAGAGAACCACATATTTAAGTTAAGGACTGATAAGAAAGATAAACAGCATTAAGTAATGCCAGATAGGGGTAAGTAATATGAAATGATTGGATACATAAAATGCACATAAACATGTCTATACATGTGGACATACACACACAGAGACTTTGAATGTAGTTTAAGAAAAAGAAGTTTCATAGGACTTTGATAATGACTCCACAAATATAAGTAGCTCATTTAAAATAGTACAGTACCTCGGGGTGGAGGAGGAGCTAGGGAGCAGGTGGAGGGGCTGAGCAAAAGAGAGAAAAAAGGAAGAACTCATGGATGACAGTGGGATGGTCGTGGGTGGTGGAAGTAGAAGATGGTAAGGGAGAGATAAATGATGATGGGAAAAATAAAATAGAATTTTTTAAAAAAGAACTCCCAAATACAATAAAATAAAGCAGTCGGTCTAAGTCTTCCGTGTTTAATAAATCCAGTTATTTTATTACTACGCTTTAAATCAAGACACTGAGATCAGAAGCCATGGCTGGTCCCTAGCTTCAGTGTAACTGATTTTTTTTTTGTTTTTAGAAATATATAGGAGTTTAATAGCAAATAAAGGACATCTGGGAGGAGACAGAAAGGAAAGTCATTGATAGTAAGTTGTCACAGTCTAGACTAGTGCCACCCAACCATCCACCCATGAACTCGCTAATTTTTAAAAGAATAACCCTTGTCCTAAATTGTTTTATCTTCGGTATGCTCCCCTGTGACTTGCTTTGTTCCTTCAACACTGTTTTAAAGAATCTTTTTTTCCCTATGTCATTGACTCATTCTCACTGTGGCATAGCCTTCCATTGTAGGAAAACATGACAATTTATTCTACTGTTTGCAGACATTTGGGTTGTTCCCAGGTTTGTGCTTAGATACGTCCACATAGACTCAGTACCATCGGTCACTGTTCCTTATTCTTTCTGGAGGAAAACAGCTTTAGCCCAGGCCTTAAGAATTCCCACAGCTAAAGATCCAAGGGACCAGAGCTTGCAGTCAAACATGCCAAAACATAAGGAGGAATCCAGGCAGAGTCAGACTTATCACATCCAAAAAATAAGAGCATTAAATATTTCAGGCAATAAGAGGCCACTTTCCAAAACACAAATACCATTTACAGAGAAGCAAAACTGAGACTATTTACTGCCAACAGATCTTCTCTAAAAAGATGTCCCAAAAGATGTACCTTGGACAAAGAATAGCAGAGAAAGCGTGTGATCCCACATTCAGATGCCTAGACCAGAGACCGCCTGAAATCAAATTTATTCCCGTGCTGTTCACGCAAACTGGGTTGAGGACGGCTCTGTGGTCAAAGCGCACAGAGTGGTTTTTATTTCTCCTCCCCACCTATCGCCCAGATCAAAAGGAATGTCTTTATTTTTTTTACCTTAATATCTAGCTGTCTGGTTTTAATAGTGTTTTTCATCATCTTCCACCGTGCATCTCTGTTTTATGTCTTTATATTTTAGGTGTCCCTTTTCTAAGGCCCATGTAGGTAGACTTTAGTTTTTAAAATATACTATGACTCTTAAAAAAAAATCTATTGTGACTTTTTTTAAAGTATTTATTTATTTTTAGAGAGAGGGGAAGGGAAGGAGAGAGAGAGGGAGAGAAACATCAATGTGTGGTTGCCTCGCACATGCCCCCTACTGCGGACCTGGCCTGCTACCCAGGCATGTGCCCTGACTGGGAATCGAACCGGCACCCCTTTGGTTCGCAGCCCCCGCTCAATCCACTGAGCCACACCAGGCAGGGTGTGACTTCCGATATTAAAAAAATTATTTCTACCACATCATTTTGTGGCCCCCCCCCACCTTTTTTTTTTTATGATGCTGCTGCCTTTTTTTTCCTGTCTTCCATTTGGATTTTTCATCCAAAAATATTTTTCCTTTAATTTTTTTTGGAAGTTAAACATTCCATTTATAGTCATTTGGTGGGTCACTCTCAATTTTTAATATGCACACTGACCTTCAAGTCTATCGTTAATAAGCACCCATTTCTCCTCTTGAAAAGACACTGTTTCATTAGAATATTTAAATTTTTGATCACACCTTTTGCAAGCTTGGATCAGTATTTTGGATGCATCTTCTAATCTTTCAAACCACACTTTTCTTATTGGGTTTTCCAGTGGCTGATTTACTTTTAGATTTCACCGCTTGTTTATTCTGTCTTTGCTTGTTTTTCCTTACTGCATCTCAGCTCTCCCTTCGAGATGGTAATCGTTCTGTCTGATGAGACACATCCTGTGGCATTTCCTTTGGTGATGTGCTCTGCATACTTAACTTTCTCCTTTATTGTTCCCTGAAAATTCTATTTTTCTTTATTTCTTGGATGCCAGTTTAGCTGTTCACACAATCCTAGATTGATAGTCATGTCCTCACGGCACTTTGAAGCTGCTGTTTCTCTGTCATCTGGCTTCCATTCATAGCCACTCCGATCCCCCATCAGTCACGCTGTCACTGCTTTGAAGTAACGGTTTCTCCTCTGTCTGCAAACTGCCTTTGCTCTCTGTTTTCGTTGTGCTATACCACGCCCCCTCTCTCCCTTCCCTTTCTTTTTTCCTACTAAGTAGAATTGTTGTGGTTTCAGAATCTGAGGATTTTGTCTTTCATCAGTTCTGCAGAATTGTCTGTGGTCACGGCTTTAAACGCTGTCTGTTTTTCTAGTCTTTCTTCTGGGTTTCTAATTAGATAGGGTTAGGCCTTCTCAAGCTCGGAGACCTCCTGTTTGTTAATCCCGCTTTCCTTTTTCAGTTCTGTGCTGTGCGCTGGGCTGCTGCCACAGATAACTACAATTCAGTCGTCAGCTGCGTCTAACCTATTTACCTCATTTCTGAGTCGTTAATATCAGTGATTATATATTTTACATATTTAACATCTATTTTACATATATATCTTACAAATTCTAGTCTCCTTTTCCAAATCTTCTTGGTCCTTTGAGTCTTTCGTTTCTTGCTCATGTTTTAATTCCACCTATTATTTCTTCAAATAAACGACATTTTACACTTCTTCAAATAAATGACATTATTTTATACTATCATTTGAAGATTCAGGTTGACATCCTAAGGTATTCTCATTTTTCATTTTGACGACGTTTTGCTTTCTGTTGATTCTAACTCAAGGAGTTCTGTTTCCGCAGTGTTTTGTGATTTTTTATTGTGAACTCATATTTAGTCATCGTCATCTATGGAAATCCCCAAAGTCCTGGCTTTCAGGTACCCTGAGGCGCTCTTGAATTGGAACTGCTTTCAATTAGTTTTGCAGCGAGGGGAATCCCAGATCACGCAGTCAGGATGAAACAGTCACCCGGAGGCAGTGTGGACACGGATCATCTACCATTACAGATTCACAGGGGAGGATTTTTCTTTCTCTCTGAACAGAGGCCCAGACGATTTTCCTTGTTGCATTTTGCTGCCGGTCAGCGGTCTTCTCAGCCTGCCCTTTCACCGCGAGTGCCGCTCTTGGAGGGGCCTGTGCCGTTTTGCACAATGACTGTCTTTGACTTCAGTTTGAGGTCTAGCATGTCGAGTTTGTTCTAAGTTTTTCTTCCCAGTTGAGTTCCATTCTCGAGTATGTTCAGGTTATTGAGGCCTAAATTATTAAAAGTTCTTTATTTCTTTTTTATAGATCGGCCACAACTCCTACAATTTTGCAGGCACATACATCTGCCCATCCTGTTTTACTTCCATATTGGCAGTGTTGCCCTTGAGGTCACGGATATCCATCCACACCTTGATTACACTCTTCCTATGTTAAGTCAAGCTTTGATCCATTTTTTCTGGTGTTGGTGCATTTCTACAACTAATTTATGTTTGGGCTCCATGCCCAGTAGAACGTTGATACCATAAAAGAAATCTAACATTTCATCATAAAATTTTATGCATAAATTGATTTTTTAAAAAAATCTAAGTCATGTCAGTGTGTGTAATACAGGAAGAAGCAGCCTGCTTTGGACGGATTGGCGGGCCCTTCATTCTCCTGGCTACTTAACCTCTGAATAATTTAGACAACACTCTCAATGTTTTGCCTCAAGGGCTATTGCTGGCTGAGTGGTCCTTCAACAACAGCTTCAGGAACCGAGAGCCTGGAAACCTGTTTAATGAAATGTACAGATGATGCTAAAGGAGAAAAGCGTTCCACGCTCTGTGGGGACAGGAGCTCAATAGCAAGAGCAAAACTCGTGTTATAGGCAATAAAAAATGAAACAAGAGACTACGCCTGCGTTCGGACTTGAGAAAATTAATGTATCTTCGGAAAGATGATCTGCAGCAATTCTCAGAGCAGTGACCCAGGAGGGAAAACCAGAGCCAGGACGGAAATGTGAGAACAAGGCACAGGGAGCTGCGCTGTGGCTGTTCTCCACTAACTGGTCGTAAGCTGAACAACGGAGTAAGGAAGTTTCCGTCTTTCTGAGTAGAAAAGAATTGTTATTTTTGTGTAACAATGTAAATACCTGTAGGGTGCTTCACTGCTGTTTACATTCATCACCGTAGATTACTTCTGCCATAAACTGGATTTCATAAGATATTCTTTCTGTGAGCTCCTGGAGTATGAATTATCAAGAGGTGTCCTCAGGAAAGAAGGAGGCTGTTTGGATCATCCCCTCTTAAAGAGGACGTCACTTAGGCACTTAAAGCCAATTTTTAAAAATTGCAAAGCCTTGCCCTGGTCAGATAGCTCAGTTGGTTGGAGCATAATACTGTGTACCAAAGGATTGCAGGTTCAATTCCCAGTCAGGGCACATACCTGAGTTGCGGGTTCAGTCCCTGCCCAGGGCACGTGCAAGAGGCAACTGATTAATGTTTCTCTTCCACATCTTTGTCTGTTTGTCTGTCTCTCTCTCTCGATCCCCTCTAAAAATCAATAAAAACATATCCTCAGGTGAGGATTAAAAAAAATTGCATAGCCTTAAGAATGAATGCCTGACCTTTTCCTTGGGGTCCTCTCCTTGGTTCACTCTATTGCCTCCTACTTTGTAAAATTATTTCCAAATGTCAGGTCACAGCCCAGAGCCTATGTCTATGATGGGCCCTTCTCTGACTGTCCAGCGCTCAGTGACCTCTCTCGGGATCCTAATGTCCTTGTACGCTCTTTGTGGGCCCTTGTTTCCTCATCAGTGAAACGAACGGCTTGGAGTGGCCCTTCAGACTCGGGGTCTCTGGCTATCCTTACCGCCCTGCAAGCCTATGGTACAGCATTCAGTGCTGATGATTCATTCTCTTGAATTGCAGGCTGGTCTTGGCTTCACATCATGATTACGTTCTTGTGGGCGACCACGTCATATTTTATTTAATCCCCTGGACAAACTATGGTAGTCCAGTGCTGAATGCAGAGTAGGTACTAAAAAAAATGGTGTCTATCCCAGATCTTTGCTATCTCATATTTCCTATTATCTTCTCACTCTAAGAGTTCCATTCAAACTACCAATGCTTAATATTAGGGGTCTTAAATCTAATCAGTTAAATCTAACCCCACATTTCTCCCTCCCCTGATGTAGTGCTGCCACCTAGTGGGAAAAATGGCAACTGTAGGCTATTCTGCGCCACGCCCACCCTTACCCTGGCCGCCCGGTTTCTTCTTTAATCAACGGAATGAGAAGTAGGCACTTTGGAGTGAGTTACAGCAATATGACGAGAACCTGGTTGCCCTTACGCATAGCACAGCAGGCTGAAGTCTGCATCGTGTGACGTGAAGGAGCTGACCTGGGCTCTACTGCTCAGAAGTCCTTATCCCGGTGACCTTTCATGTCCAGTGTCAGAGGTTCTTTCCATAAACACCTCTTTAGCTTTTGTACTCTATCCATTGGTTACAATGTAGTGTTGCCCTCTCTCACTGTCTCCAGGATGTAAGTCAGGACTCTGAGTTACAACTGAAAGAGACCCAACTCAGGCTTGTTTAAAGTTAATAAAGGAAGTGTATCAGCTTATGTAACTGGAAAACCTAGGGCACAGGTGGCAAACACAAGGCCCAAGGGCCAAATCCAGCCCTCCACCTTGTTTAGTCTGGCCCAGCACCTTGTTTCTACCTCGCGGCAATGCCAAGCTCTCACTTAACTGTTAGGGAGTAGTTACATTTATACAGTCCTAAAATTACATTCCGCCCTTTGAAGGCAACCAAGAGGCTGATGTGGCCCCCAGTGAAAATGAGTTTGACACCCCTGATCTAGGGGAAGGCTCACCTTATGCCTTCTGCCCTCCCCCCAGCTTACTTTATGCCTCCTCCTCCAAATCATGCAGAAGTCCTAGGATTTACTACTATTAGGTCATGTGACAATCTACGAACCAATTAGTGTGGGGAGGGAAGGCGGTAGGGGAAGAAGTTGAGTTCTGGTTGGCCAGGTCTCAGTCACATGCCCATCCCAATCACAGGGACTGAAAGGGAAGTGATCTTTCCCCAAAGGAAAACAGAAGTATGATTTCCAAAAGGAAGAGGACTGGATGCCAGGCAGGCAGACAGATCAGATGCCCAGGACATTGGCTGTTGTATTTGTTAGGCCATCACGTGCAGCATGTCATTTGCTTTAATACCTGCCAACATTTGCAAAATGCTAGATACCCAATAAGCACTTAATAATTACTGGCTGAATGATTGAGGAATAGGTGGGAAGGGAGGCCAGTGAGCACAGGGCGCTTGGTACCTAGGGGGAGGGTAGAAAATTAAGGATAGGTTGTATCAGAGAATTCAGAAACAACTATAGTGGTTTTAAAACTCAGTGTCCAGTACTTTAAACCCCTTCCACTAAGAAGTGGGGTCCATGTTCCCTCTCCTTGAATCTGGGCAACTTTGGGATAGCAGCAGTCAACAGGATATAGCAGAGGCGACTCAGATTCCAACAAGCTGTCATAAAAGTCCCTGAGTCCTTGTTCCCTGGGACACTTGATCTTAGAGCCTAGATCCACCACAGGAGTTCAGCCTAAGCCTGCCATGCCGGACAGGCCACATGTACGTGCTCTGGGTGACAGTTCCAAGTGAGTCCAGCCTCCTAGTTGTCCCGGCTAAGGTACCAGACACAGAGTGAAGCTGGATTGCACCCTCCATCCCTCACCAGCTAAGTGATGCCGGGGACCCTCTGATGCCACATGGGACCGAAGGACTACCAGCTGAACCCTGTCTGAATTCCCCGCCCACTGAAGTGTCAGGTTTAATAAAACAGTGGTGGCTTTAAGCCACTAACTTTGGGGTTAGTCTGTGAGTAGTAATAACATAACTGGGGCAAACTGCTGTCTCCTCAACAACCTTCAACAGCAAGTGAAGACCAGACACACTTCACATGACGTTCCCTATGATCTCAACACAAATGTGCTATAAAAAGAGCTGTTTATGAAGAAAGATTAAATGACTTTTTTCCCCCAAAAGGCTTTTAAATAATAAATTTGAATAAGTAAATGCCGTCCTCCTGCCAGCAGCTCGTTGGCAGGCTGCCTCCTTCTGTCCTGGGGACTGCAGCGCAGCGCGAGCGGGAAGGCAGAGGCGGCGGTCGCGCTTGCTGTCCCCGCTCTGCTGTGGTCTGTCGGCTCGCAGGTCTCCGGAGACCCACGGAACTTCTGTTTCCTCGTGCAGCTGCGTCTGGGCGGGCCAGGGGAATGAGTTCCATTCGTGCTGTTGCAAAATAGAAAGTAGGTTCCCTTTCTGGAATCTTGACTCATTTTTTCCCCCTGCAGACTCACAGCGTCTCTTTTCTCCGGAGCGTTGTTGATAACTGGGCACGAGGAGAACCAGGGTGAGGTTTGGGAGGGTCTGCGGACTCTGCAGGCCTGACCCTTCCGCCACCCGACGGCCTTCCAGGCCTGTCCTCTCCCGCCACCGGCAGGCCCCGCCCCCGGCAGGCCCCGCCCCCGGCAGGCCCCGCCCCCGGAAGGCCCCGCCCCCGGCAGGCCCCGCCCCCGGCAGGCCCCGCCCCCGGCAGGCCCCGCCCCCGGCAGGCCCCGCCCCCGGCAGGCCCCGCCCCCGGCAGGCCCCGCCCCCAGAACCCCAGCAAGCACGAGCGCAGGAGAGCACGTGTGCACGTGAGCACGTGAGCGCTCTCAGTGTCCTCCTCGGGAAGAAGTCTCCCGGGTGCGCTCCCTGGGACTCCCAGAGACTGCATTGTCTTCTGTCCCCAACTTCTCCCTCAGCAAGAGCACAGGGGCGGCTTGTGGGAAGCACTCCCCCTCGCCTGTCCCTCCTCTCTCAATCAACCGGTAATCACGGAGCTCACGCTCTGGGCCAGATGGTGAGCGCTCCGGACCCTGGGAATATGTACGCGAGCAACGCGGACAAAAACTCCTGCGCCTGTGGAATCTGCCTTCTCAGGTCGGGGAGAGGGAGAGGCAGGTGAGCAGGAAAGCACGCTGGCTGTCAGGAAGCTGTCGCTGAAATGCAACACAACCAGAGCAGGGTCAGGAATGGGGGCTGGGGGGCGGGGTGTTGCAGTGATCAGCGGGGAGGTCAGAAGAGGTCGTCTCATTGAGAAGAGGGCATTTGAGCAAAGACCCGGAAGAGACCCGAGAGCTGGTTACAAGGCATCTGGGGGAAGATCACTCTGGGAAGAGGGAAGTCTCAGTGCAAAGGCCTTAAATCGGTAGCAGCGAGAAGCCTGCGTCTCTCAGGGTCGTGAGCAGGGGTAGCTGAGGGCAGGGGCCATGTGGGCCTTCGGAGGGACCTCTTCCTGTGACAGGCATAGGAGCTACTGGAGTTTTGAACAGAGGAGGGACAGGATCTGACTTGTGTCTCAGAGAGATGGCTCTGGCTGCTGCTGAAGTAGAGACCATAGGCCTGGCTGGGTGGCTTAGTTGGTCGGAGTGTCATCCTGTGCACCAAAAGGTCTTGGGCTCGATTCCTGGTCAGGGCACATGCCTAGGTTATGGGTTCAATCTCGGGTCGGGGCGCCTACGCGACTGATCAGATTCTCTCTCTCTCTCCCCCTCTCCCTCCCTTTCTCCCCCTCCGTTCCCCACTCCCCACTTCCTCCTTCTCTAAATCAATAAACATATCCTTGGGTGAAGATTTAAAAAGAATAAACTGTAGGGTACACGGGTGTACATAAGAGATCCTGTACACGGGTGCACTCTAGGAGGCTGTTGCAATAATACAGATGAGACACAATGGCAGCGGGACCCATGGACGTCACCAGGAAAGAGGGGGGAACAGTGGGATTTCGAGAGTGTTTTGAAGGTAGAGCCAACAGAATTTGCTAATATATTGGGGTTTGGGGTGGGGAGAGAGGTCAAGGATGGCTCTGAAGTTCTTGGTCTATACCTAGAAGGGTAGGGCAGCTGAGAAAGCAGGTCTGGGGAGATGAGCTGTTGAGCCTGGGCCATGTGGCATTGGGGAGTGACGGCTGTTGGCCATTTCAGTAGGGCGATGAGGAGGTGCAGGTGTGTGCAGAGGTGGGGGGCAGAGCCGAGGGCCAGGCTTTAATGGGGGAGCCCTCCCTACCAGGGTGCTGGTTGGCTGGGGTTAGGTCAGTTCTCAGAGCACAGCAGGCCCAGGGCTTTGCTGCCAGGTTTCAGAACGTTCTCCAGCCCATCTGGTCTTAGGGCCACTGTGTCTTCCACAGAATTGTGGACACTGCGGTGGTGACAGAAACACAAGATGTCTCACAGCACCAGCCAGGGTTGTCCGTGGCAGCGGTGCTGGCCTGCGGCACGGATGGGGCAGCTGGCGTGATCAGACGGAGCGCTGTCTTCTCTGAGCCTGTGCGAATCTCTGTTTGGACAGCCCGGCGACAGATTTTCCATCACCACATGTCACATGGCGGGTAGGAGAATTAGGACCAGAAGAAAAAAACAGGAAAAGCACCATTTTGTTCTGAGAGAAGTCAGTAAGAAAAAGTTCTTTGTTCTCTTTCATTTCTTCTCTTTTCAAATGAAAAATAGTGGCTTTCACTTAGTTGATCCTCGTATAGTGTTTATTCATTGAAAATATTATCCCCAGAGGATAGAAGTCCAAATCTGGCATGTTTAATCCACTTTCAGGTATCGTTGCCAATATACCTGTTTCCTGGGGTTGCCATAGTAAAATGCCATGCACTGGGTGACTTCAAACCACAGGAATGTGCTCTGTCCCGTCCGCGGAGCAGAAGGCCGAAGTTACAGGAACGTGCGAGGTGCGGTAAACGCTGGTGAGGCCCGCGGTAGACGGACCTGGCCAGTTCACGGCAGGAGCTGGTGGCAAGTCTGTCTCTGAACTTGTCTGAGACTCACTTTTTTTTCTTTCTTTCTTTTGCTGTGTCAAAGGCCTCTCGGACTTGAAACAGCTGTGGTTGTATGCTTATCGTCACGGAACGCAGAGGACATGTTGGTCCTTGGTATCCCGTTTTGTGGTCACCACCTCATAGCAACATTTAAAAACTTGTGTCTGCCGCTTAAGCATCCGGAGGCCTAACACTGTATTTTGTGCTCCTGCTCCCTGGAGTGTAGCGAGGCTGGAAAGTTGTGTTCACTTGATGTTGGTAGTTCCGACGATCACAAATATGTTTTTAAAAAATTTAGAAAACACTTCGAGTCTATTGCATGCTTCGGAAGTGATGCCGACATCTTTTCTCTACTGCTTCCTACTCCCGCCCCTTCAGGTCAACTCGAGGATGCTCTTGTGTGTGTGGCTGAGTCTCAGATATTCTGTCACAACCTTGGAATGGTTCTATCACAGACCAGAGAGGATTTGGGGCTGAAATGTTACCGTCTGGCCGATGAGAAGGAAATGTCCTAATGTTCTCTTCCAGCCTTGCAGTGAGGAGTAAGGGCAGCTAGATTTGCAAAGCGCTTCTTTACCAGAAGCTCAGGGAAGTGGGCAGGCGGCTACACGTCATCTTAAATTGCATTTCTAGTGACCTCATCCTGGCCAGACCACCCTCCTTTTTATGCCGAAAGGTAATTCTGCTACTAAGTTCTGTCCGTCACCCCCCGCCCCAATCATTTGGAATAACTTATTCCTAGTGGCCTTGCGGTTTGGGTCTTTATGCACAGGGGAACATGGGTAATGAAAACCACACAATTCATTTTGACAGCCTTGGCCCGTTGCTCCCAAAGTGAGTTGCTGCTCGTGACTTACTCGCTTCTATTTTCAGTTTGTGTGTGTGTTTTTTTTTTAATTGCAAAACCAGGCATTCCTTTGAATTCATGTGTGTCCTTATAAACAAACCAGCTGTGTTTTCAGTGGCACGACTCTTCCCTTCTCTGTAGCTGCGGTGGGTGTGTTTATCCTTCAGAGTGGAGGGAATGGCAAAAAAAAAAAAAAGAAAAACCATTAGTAAACAGATCCCCCCAGGGTCCCATTGCTTAAAGGCAAAGGTGTAGCCCCAACATCCTGCTCCAGGTCAGTGGGCTCCCCAGCGTGGGCAGGATGCAATTTAGGAGACTTGAAGACCCAGCACCGCTACATGGAATTCCATGTTCCGTGGGCGTGGTCCTTCAGAGTATTGACCCCGGAACGTGCCCTGTCCTCAAGCAGACTTTGCTCAGTAAAGAGCAGGGTGGCCAGTGCACAGGTCATGGCTGGTGAGAGAGACGAGGGCAGGATTTGAATATTTGCTCTGCCATCTCTTAATTGTCTGTCTTGGTCACCTGCCTTGGCCACACGCCATGCCTCAGTTTTCTTCTGCAAAATGGGAGACAATGATAGTGTTCCCACTGGATTCAAGAGCAGAGAAGCTTTTCAAAGGACCTCGCAGAGGCACGCACCGCAATACAGCTGTTAGCCGGCCTCTTCCTGTAGTTGGTACTTCCTTTAAAATCCCAAACGGTGTTCAGTTTTTCATGTTTTCGTCAGAATTGGCCCTGGATAACATTTGACTCTTAAAAGTCTAAACAAATTCGAAAGAGCTGTTACTCATGAGAATATTTAAAAGACTATGTTGCAGGCTATGAAAATATTTCAATAGACAAATTTCCCCGTTTCTCTAGGCAATGGCAGGATTATTGCAATGAATATGCAACTGCTTGGAATGGCTTTTTCATCAGAAGCTCTGAGAAGCAGGCAGGCAGCTACACATCATATTAAACTGCATTTCTCCTTTGGAGGGCAGGTGGTTTGTTTGGGCAGATCAGACCGAAGAACTGTGTACATTCCTTCATCCCCACAGGATTTCAGATGAGTGGCCCCAGGTCAACCTGTACATGAACATGCTCTTGAACACTTTTGTAAGGAGCAGGAAGCATCCTGGGACACTGTCATTGAAGACAAAATACCAAGGGAAAATATTGACCTGGGAGGAAAGGGCCAGACGCAGACAAGATGGAGAGATGCTGAGAGAAGGCAGGCTTTGCTTCCCTCGGCCCCGGGGCTGGGAGTCCAAGAGGACATGCTCAGGCAGGTTTCTTTGTGCGGCAGCTATGGATGGTCTGATAGTGCCGGAGTCTCGTTCTGATGGAATGCGAGAGTTAAGTTTATGGCTGGACTCTAACCAAGGGAGACGTCAGTGAGTTGCCTACTGCTTACCACTCGTGTGGCAGGTCCCTGTGTGGAATTAAGCTGATATTTCTGACGTTAAGGCCAAAAAAATAAATGAAGGGACAGTGGCTGTGTCCAACCGTCTACCCCCTTCTGAAACACAGGCCCACTCTTTTCTTCCATCTGGGGGCTTGGGCGCTGCGGGAGACGGAAGGTTGGCTAGGCTGTTGAGTCACGGAGACCCCAGTTCACTCACTAGCGGTGCGACTAGCAGGCTTCTCACCTGTCTGAGCCCTTTTTTTCCTTACCTGTAAAATGGAAATAATCCCATTTTTCTTCGAGGGATGGTGTGTAGGATTTGGTTACAACATATGCAATGTGAGGCATGCAGTAGATGCTTAAAAGTGTGGCAGTTGTTATTTATGGTTATTTATTCTCCTTCATGTGCAAGGGCCCAGCAATGTCATCTGCCTGTGAGCAGCTTCACCAAGTGGTTGTGAAGACAAAATCTGTGACTTCGGTGGCCCCAGAGCAGGGTGTCAGGCAGCGGAGACATCAAGGAGGAGGAACAGTATTTAGTCAGCCCCGAGTCCAAAAGGAACAGGGGCTGGTTTGACTTGTCTCTGCACCTTCACAGACACTAAAGTACAGTTATATAAAGGTTCCCTGTCTCACATCAAATATTTTAAAAACTAGTGCTTTTAAAAAAAAAATCTGCATAGTTCACAGTGACATCATCATAAATTCTGAGCACTCTCATCCCACGTACAGACAGACGCCTTTCAACAGCCCTCAGGGTTTCGTTCCAAACCTGCTGAGAACCCTGCTGTGTAGGACGTCTTGGGTGTAGGTTTGTGAAAGTCACACAGTTAGGCTTCTGGAATAAGAGTTGGCTACTCCAAATTTTACATCTTTAAATTACACACAAACCAGCACAATATTAATATAAAAAACGAATTTGTACTTATGGGGGACATTTAATTTTTATATATAATTATGTACAGTTCAAGTTGGTTATCTTTTGGAGATTGCTTAGATTTTTAATTACTTAACTCTGAAAGATAAATGCATCCTGGATCCACGTGTACAAATCTTACCTGGCGGTGCATGGTGCGATCCATTAGTTAATGTATTGAGTGTCTGATTCATCCTGCATGGCGGGAAAGTCGCATGCTGACTTTATTAGCTCAGGCACTGTGCCTTGTCCTTTCCCAGGTGCAGGGTGTTGGACCCAACAGGTGACTCTAAGGTCATCCTGGCTCAGATCTGACCCCAAAGCCCCCGAGTCAGATAAGTATTAGCTCAGAAAATGTTTCTGCTAATGCGGCAGCCTTATGAGCCTAAAAATAAAAAACCTGATGGTAAAAATTCTCCAGGAAAAGATACTGGTTTAAGTTAAAGGCCATCCAGGGCAAGACAGGCATTGCTTCTACCCCATCAGGAAAAAATCTCTGGAAAAGCACCCCGAGGGGCATTTGCCTCCTTTTATCTCAGCTCCTGCCCTGTGACCTGCTTTTGATCGGAGACAGGCAGGCCCCTCCCTGATGGAGACCGCATGTCTCGCTGTCTAAAGTGACGTCTCCATTCTCCTGCGTCCCGTCCTTTATGTCAGTAGCTGACCTCCGGGCTGAGGACCATGTTTTCAGGTGATGCCTTCGCCACAGTCTGGGCTCGTGGTCCTGCAGGTACCGTCTTCAAAGGTGGTTTTGCTAAACAAAGAATCGCAGACTAAAATCTGGAAGCATTTCAAAATTATCTGTGAATCAAAGGAGGAGCTACTGAATGCCTAACGTTTGTACAGAGCAGTGGGAAATGCAAAAGAAACATGCAGTTCCTGTTTCTAAGAAGATTCCAGAATAATTCTTTCAACGTTCCCAGCCCCATGAAGCCACGATCCAGTGGTTCCCTTGAGCTTGATGGTCGTCGTTGTCACGTTGGGAATTCGTGTGGTGCGGTGATTCCCCACTTGGCCGCTCCTCTGAGTCACCTGGGAAATCCTTAGGGATGCAGATGCTCGGGTCCCACGTCCAGAGATCCTGAGGTCATTAGCCTGGGGTGAAACCTGCACGGCTAGATTCGTGCAGCCAAGGTTGCACAATCCATGACTTCACGTCAACCCTGTGAAGCTGACCAGACAGGCAATGCTACTCTCCCTTCGCAGATGTGAAAACCGAACCCCGGAGTGATGAACTGGCTTACCCGACATTGCCCAGTTAGTCAGTGGCTGAGCGGGGAGGAGAAACAAAGGCTTCCATCGGCGTGGCCTTTCAAATGAAATCTGGCCATCCATTTATCACACTGTGTGAAATTCTTTGGTTATTACATTAAGAATCTGTTTCTGGGAAATGTAATGCAACTTTTCAAAACCTGGAATCCCTCCAACCTTAATGGACACGCTCCCATGCACCGAGCCTTCGCAGGGAGGGAGGGAGGAGTGCAGCTGGCCTTCGGAAGGGCGGGGACTAAAGGAGCGGGCTTGGCGCCGAGCCTCTGAGCCGGTTTCCTAAGAGACAAGCTCCAGCCAAGATGGCACTGCCTCCCTCTGGCCCAGGGACCTGTTTCCTCCCCAGGGAGCCATAACCCCAACACAGGGAGAGGGGCAGCTCTTCCCCTCAGCTCTTGCTATCTAGAATTGAAACCCATCCAACTTTCCAAATATTTCAGATAACACTACATTAACCACACTGGGGGCCCCCCATACATCAGTTAGCCATCATTTTTTAGGGCCTCTTCTGGCTCACCTTTGTAGATCCCCCCCCCCCATTTAGCCAACTTTGCATTGAAAGCAAGTGTTCTCTAAATCTGTCATCTCCAGATCTGTCTTCCTCCACCCAATGCCATGTGCTTCTGGCATAGACCCCAAAGCAGCCCTCACCTGCTGGTCATAGCTGTCCCCACTTCCCAACCATGGAGCATCCTTGACAGCTCGCCCCTCCCCCCCAGTCCCTCAAACAGGTTCCTGGGTCCGGAGGCACTGGGTGTGTGCCAACCAGGAGCAGGCCAGGCCACCCATTCCTGGGATCTGTACCTGGTGATGGGGCCACAGCAGGGCTTGGCTGCTCTGGCTTCTGTGACTTTAGAATTTCCTCTTGACCTTGATGTGATCGGGGTAGTGGGCTTTTTTTTTTTTTAAGTAAGCTTTTAGTCCCCTTGGAGAATGTCCCCTTTCTTTTTTTTTCTTTTTTTTATAAATTTTATTTATTTATTTTCAGAGAGAGGAGAAGGGAGGGAGAAAGAGCAATGTATGGTTGCCTCTCACATGGCCCTCACTGGGGACCTGGCCCGCAACCCAGGCTTGTGCCCTGACTGGGAATCGAACCGGGACCCTCTGGTTCCCAGCCCGCGCTCAATCCACTGAGCTACACCAGCCAGGCAAAATGTCCCCTTTCTTCTAAAGGAGCTTGCTTTTCTGCTTTCATTTTTCTTGTCCCCTGGCTTCCTCTTCTGAAAATATTGAATGCTTAATACATGCATTGTTTTAGCAATATCAGCAAACAGACAAAGAGACAAAGTTCCCGTGTGGGCTTGTCTTCTACAGTGGTGTCTGCGGGGGTGGGGGGGTGGGTAGGGGAGGA
>PVJI01026901.1:0-18393 GCA_004026765.1 Micronycteris hirsuta
GGCCCCCACTGGGGACCTGGCCTGCAACCCAGGCATGTGCCCTGACTGGGAATCAAACCAGTGACCCTTTGGTTCGCAGCCCAGGCTCAGTCCACTGAACTACACCAGCCAGGGCTAACTGTGTTCTTTAAAGGTTTTATTTATTTACTTTTAGAGAGAAGGGAAAGGAGGGAGAAAGAGAGGGAGATAAACAGCAATGTGGCAGAGAGATATTGGTCAGTAGGCTCTCACACACCCCCAACCAGGGACCCAGCCTAGATATGTGCCCTGACTGGGAATTGAACCAGCAACCCTTGGGCTCACAGGCCAGCACTCAGTCCACTGAATCACACTAGCCATGGCCCATTTATCTGTTTTTTATTTTGCTGTTTGACTTTCACATCATATCTCAGAGTCCATAGCCAAATCTAGGGTTATAAATATCTACCCCAAAGTTTTCTTCTAAGATTTTTATAGTTTCAGCTTTTACATTAGATCTTTGATCCATTTTGTGTCAAGTTTTTATATGGTGTAAGTTAGGGTTCCAAATTCATTCTCTTGCCTATGGATATCTAGTTGCCCTATCACCATTTTTTGAAAAAACTGTTCTTTTTGCCATTGGAAGGTCTCAAAAGCCTTGCTGTAAATGGACTGACTATATAGACGTATGTATACTCCACTAATTCTTGCATTTTCTCTACCCAGACCAGACCTGGTAAACATGTGAACTTAACCTTTAAAGAAAGTCTTTCTGATTTAATATGTGAAACCTATGTATTCTTCTCCCCAGATATTATTTCTCAGGTATGTGCACTTCTCTTCATACCAGCTGCTACCACTTTAGTCCAAACCTTCATCAACTCTCACTGGGACTCCTGCAGTGGTCTCCCAACAGGTTCTCCCTTTCTTCTCTCTTCACCATTCCAATCAGTTTTAACATCAGCAGCCAGAGACATCTTCTGAAATTAAAATCTAGTCATGTCACTCATTGGCCTTAAATTACTATTATGTCAAGGACAAAATTCACAATCTGCAACATGATGCCAAAGCCAGCACTGTGTGCCCTGCCAGTACCTCTCTAGGTCCCTCTAGATCATTACACTCCAACTTCTCTGGGTTTCTTTTTGCTTGTTGAACTCACTAATTTCTTTACTGCCTATGGCCTGTGCATATTTTGTTTCCTCTGCCTGGAATAATCCCCTGTCTCTTCACTTACCAGTTATTCATCTTTCAGTCCTCAGCTTACAATGTTACTTCCTCAAAGAGGCCTTTGCTGATCTCTACCCCTTTATTCTTTTTCATCGATCCTAGCTCTTTCCTTTGCTGACCCTTATCACACTGAGTAGTTATACATTTATTTATATGTGCCCTTTGTTATGCCTGATTCCACCACTAGAATCCTTGAGGGGAGAGCTGTGTTTGCTTTATTCTTGTACATCCTGTGCCTAGTGCAGTATCTGATAAATAATAATGATTAATAAATGCTTGTTGAATGAGTAACAGCTAATATCTGCAAGATGAGAGTATTTAATTCAATTTATTACCCAACCACCCATAAACACTTGTCAAATACCTGTTGGTGCTAAGTGCTGGGAATAAAAATGAACAAAACACATCCTATATCTGTCTTTGCAAATAGGATCTTGCAATGAGAAGATCAGCTGGATTATTAAGGTACACCCTAAATGCCATAATATGTGTTCTTATGAAAGATAGATTTTACAACACAACATAGAACATCAGGTGATGTGAAGATGGAGAAAAAGATTGGAGCCAAGGAATGCCTCTACCAGAAGCTGGAAGAGGAAGGAACAGATTCTCTCCTAGAGCTTCTGGAGGGGGCGTGGCCTGGCCGACACTTTGATATTAGCTTAATGATATTGACTTTGGACTTCTGTCCCTCAGCACTGTGAGAGATGGTTTTGAACCATCTAGTCTGTGGTAATTTGTTACGGCAGCCATGAGAAACTAATAGAGACAATCATACAAGTAAACACTGTAAATCCTTGTAAAACAACATCATATATCAAGATAGGAATCAAGGTGGTGTATGTTGAAAGAGCTGTCTGAGAGATATTTGGGAGTGTCCCAGAGGAGACATTGAAGTGGGAAGGTCATTCTTGGCAGCAGCAGCAGCATGTGTAAAGGCGTGGGGACACAGAGCATGGTGTATTCAGGAAACAAACATGTGGCTTCAGCTGGACTGTCAGATAGATGGAGAAGAATGGTGGAAATAGGAGGTAGAGAATTAAATTGTGGCCATGCTGTGAAGGGTTAATGTCCTACACCTTTATTCTGTAAGTGATAGGGAACTAATGAAAATACAGTGTAGGGATGGCTGACTTGTAGAGAATGAAGTTCTGCAGCGATGTGAATAGTGGACTAAAGGGAGGTGAGACCAGCTCAGGTCTGCTAGTGACTGTATCTGCAGATGAATAAGATACAGGTCTTGCCCTTAAGTAGTTTAGAGATTAAGAGGTGAAACAAACATGGAAACAAATGTGTACTTTATCCCAGAGATTTGTTATAAGGCTGCGGCAATAATCCTATGATAAACTAAGGCAGTTGCTGTAGAAATAGAGAAATAAAGATATTTGGAGGACTTCTCCTGTGTATATAAGCTGATAGAAGTAGGAGTCCTACGTAGAATATAGGAGAGGGGAGAGTAAAGGATGAATCAAGTATTCTAGCATGTGTGGCTGAGAAATACCATTAGTAGAATTACACAGAAAAAGGTCTAGGAATTTAATTCTGGTTGGATTTAAGATTCCTGAGGGATATAGCCAACTAGAATCTTTGGGGAGATTGTTAGAAATATTAGTTGACAGTCTAGAGACACAGTTCTGGACGTCATCAGCAAGAGATGGGATTTGAAGATACGAAAGAGAATAAGCAAACAGATAAGAGAAGAGAATCAAGGTCAGAGTCATGGACAGTACTAGTACTTGAATAGGAAAAGTAAAACCTCTGTAGTATACAAAAAGAGTTGTAGACAGAATGAGTATTCTGGAGTCTATGACTTCTGTAAATGCCTCTATTTGAAAGACTTTTGGATCTCTTAGAAACTTGAGTTGTCTGAGGCTAACAAACTGGGATCTTCGTTGGCGGCCTGTACTTCTGTGCACGCTGGCTTCTTAGGATCCAGCCTAAAGATAAGGTTGTGTGGTTAACCTGAACACCCGAGTCAATAACCAAACCCTTGATCAAATCATTAAACAATTAATCCAGTGAGCACTCAATGGTCTGATCTAATTGGTCAATAGGCTGACCATAGTGAAAATCTAAATGCCCCGTTGAAACAACCGTTGCACCAATTTATCATGTAGACATTTCTTGAGATAAGCATTTAATTTTTCAGTTATTAACAGGCTTCCAGTTAGATTGGCAATGAATCTTAAGCTATGTAACTTGTGCTTAAATTAATGAGGTCGTGCTCAGGAACCTCTTGTACCTTTATTGCTCTTTCTGAGCGTTGCTGGCATACTTGAGGCATGATCAAAAAAGGAGGAAAGAAGGAAGGAAAACAGGAAAGAAAAGAAGACAGGAGAGGAAGCGAAAAGGGGAGAGGAAAGAGTGGAGAGAGAAATTGAAGGAGAGAGAAGAAACAGGAAAGGAAGTTTATCTGAATCTGTTTCTGAAGGGCAGGATGAAATATTTCCAGTGATCGCAAGATTAAGGCCACAATGAGGTACAGCAGAAAGCACCTGTTCTGATGCCAGACAGATCTGGGCTCTGAGCCCTGGCTCTGCCATTCTATTCATGTGACCTTGGGCCAGGTAAGCTTTCTGAGCTTCATTTCCCTTCTCCTGAAAAGTGGTCAGGTGCAGAGGGTTTCAAAATATTTTAAAAGGTGCAAAATATTTCTAAAATATTCTAGCACGGTGCCTGGCTTATGGAGACACTCATAAACTGTGAATCACCTTCCCTTCCCTCAGCTCCTCAGATGCCCCAGATGGAGCCAATGGTAGAAGAGTGACTATTCTTTAACTCTTCTCTCTGCATCAGGCTACATCAAAGTCCACTTGGACCAGCCTTTCCCAACCCACCATCCATAGCCTGGTCTCATTTGGTTCTGAGACAAACAAATTGAAGACCTCCCTGCAAGAAGATTTTAAACAAGTTGTTCTTTTCCAAAGCCATCTAAAGACTAGTTACAAATGGTCTAATAATTTCACTATTAACTTTGCAACAGTTTCCAAAGATCAAAACTTGTGGAACATGGGTGTGGCATGTGCATGGTATATGGATTAAAACAATAACCCCGAAGAGAGACCTGAAAGGACAGAAATTAAAGTCAATAGTGGTAAAGCTCAACAACTGGGAAGTCACTCAGTGTTCATTCTTTTGATTATGGTTTGATTGCAGAACCTGGAATAAAAGAGTGAGGCAAGATTTTTATCTTTCCTAAATAATGGCAGTATATACAGCACACACACACACACACACTTCCTTTTCACACAATTCATTAAGCTATGTAAAATCAAACCTTTATACTTTTTCTATTTAGCACAATTCTTGCAACCCAAAGGTCAAGATTTGGACAGGAATAAATCCTGAATGGAGAAATGTCCATGACTGAATGTGGAGAATTCTGCATGGCAAGTCAGTCCTGCAATAAGGGGAGCACAAAAGACCCCACTACACACACACACACTCTTCTCACAGCCTCCAGATTACATCTACTCTCCTGTGATTTCCCTTTTACTTTCTACCACTGTGCTCAGGGACCTAAGGAACTGCGACAGTAAATGGTGTCAGTAAATGTAGATTATACTAAATAGTTTAAGGGGGATGAGCATATGGAGTAAGCATCAAAATACCTGAGTTTGATTCCTACACTCATCACTTATTAGAGATATAAAGTGCACAAGTTTCATATCTTTGCCTTGCCTCATTTTTCACATCTCTAAAATAGAGATAGAGGTAGAACCAACCACGTAGGGCTGCTGTGGGGATTGAACGGGATGATTAAATGAGATAAAGTTGTTGGCTCAGGCTGTGAGTCATGCTTAGAAGTCATTACATAGGTGTTATTGTTTTCAGGAGGTCAATGTTAAGGCCAAATACCAAGCCAACTGTGTAGGAAATCTTTTGCCCACTTTGGAATTGATGAACACTTTTCCAAATGTGCAGGAGAAATCAAGTTTGTCACAAATGCAGCAATCTGTTGATCATATAACTTTATCAGGATGTGGCTATCTTTTTAAAGTGTTTACTGTGTTCTACGTTATCCTTCATGAACTGCTGTCAAGGCCACCTGTCAGTTGACTTTGAATTGCTGATTAAAAGTTATTGCTAAATATCTGTCTCTTCCACATTATATCTGGAAGACTGAACCGCCCAAAGGTGTGTGAGGAATACTGACGAACATATTCTAGAGATAAACTCTAGGGAGGAAGATTGCTAACACGTGCCAAGTGCAAACTTGGTGTGGGAGGTGGTGGGGTGTTATGTAGTCACTTCTAAAAAAATATTTTATTGTTTATGCTGTTACAGTTTCTCAATTTTCCCACTTCACCCCCCTTCCACCCAGCCCATCCTCCATTCCATAGTCAATCCCCACACTGTTGTCCATGGTCCTTCAAATGTGTTCTGTGACTAATCCCTTCACCTTCTTTCAGTCAGTCCCCACCTCTCCATTTCCCTCTTCAGCTGTCAGTCTGTTCCATAATTCTATGCCTCTCATTCTATTTCGGTCATTAGTTTATTTCCTTCATTAGATTCCACTTATGAGATCATATGGTATTTATCTCTCACCAACTGGCTTACTTCGCTTAGCATAATCATCTCCATTTCCATCCATGCTCTCGCAAAAGGTAGGAAATCCTTCTTTCGGCTGCGTAGTGTTCCATTGTGTAAATGTACCACAATTTTTTAATCCACTCATGTTTTAGAAACTTAGGCTCTTTCCAAATATTGGCTATTGTAAATTGTGCTGCTATGAACATAGGGGTGCATAGATTATTTTGAATTGGTATTTTGGGATTCTTAGGGTACAATCCCAGCAGTGGAATTGCTGGGTGAAAAGGCCATTCCAGACAGGTACTGACTTCCGGCCAAGATGGAGGCATAGGTAGACACACTGTGCCTCCTCGCACAACCAAAAGAGGAAAAACAACAATTTAAAAAACAAAAAACAGCCAGATCTGACAGAAAACTGAACTGAGTGGAAGTTCAACAACCAAGGAGTTAAAGAAGACATGTTCATCCAGATCAGTGAGCAGAGCGGAGCCGGGTGGAGAGCACTCGTCAAGATGTGGTTTGTGGAGAGGTACCAGTAATGCTCCAGCTGCCCGGAGAGGCCCGTGGTGGGCGAGCCTGGCCAAAATGTGGCAGACGCACTCGGTGAAACCAGGGCTGAGACTGGTGGACTGGACGGTCCCTCATTCTCACGCAGATAAACCGGGAGGAAAAGCTGGGGAGTGGAACAAACCTCGAGGCCCACCAACGCAGGTAAATAAAGCCTCAAACCAACAATTGAAAACACCTGTGGGGGTTGAGGCAGCAGTGGGAGGAACTCCCAGCCTCACAGGAGAGTTTGTTGGGGAGACCCACAGGGGCTTGGAACTGTGTAGGCCCGCCCGCTCACCCTGGAGCCAGCAAAGAAGGACCCAACTTGCTTGTGGGTAGCTGGGGAAGAGCGGAGAACAGAGAAAACACCATTGTTCTCTCAGGTCCCACCCCCAGAGACAGCATCACAACACAACGACGTGGGTTACCTCGCCCTGGTGAACACCTAAGTCTCCGCCCCTTAAAGTAGCAGGTTCACTGAGAAAAAAAAATGGCCCAAATGAAAGAACACATCAAAGCTCCAGAAAAAATACAACTAAGTGACAAAGAGATAGCCAACCTATCAGATGCACAGTTCAAAGCACAGGTAATCAGGATGCTCACAAGATTCGAAGAAAGAGTTTTGCAATTGTCGCAGTTACTTGAACAAATGAGAAGGGATGAGAAGGAAACTGGGACTCAAATCAATGGAATGGACCGGCAGAAAGAAAAAAACATCCAACCAGAAAAGAATGAAGAAACAAGAATTCAAAAAACTGAGGAGCGGCTTAGGAACCTCCAGGACATCTTTAAACGTCCCAACATCCGAGTCATAGGGGTGCCAGAAGGAGAAGAGGAAGACCAAGGAATTGAAAACTTATTTGAACAAATAATGAAGAACTTCCCCAAGCTGGTGAAGGAAATGGATTTTCAGGAAGTCCAGGAAGCTCAGAGAGTCCCAAAGAAGTTGGAACCAAAGAGGAACACACCAAGACACATCATAATTACATTACCCAAGATGAAAAATAAGGAGAGAATCTTAGCAGCAAGAGAAAAGGAGACAGTTACCTACAAAGGAATTCCCATAAGACTGTCAGCTGATTTCTCAAAAGAGACCTTGCAGGCAAGAAGGGGCTGGAGAGAAGTATTCCAAGTCATGAAAGGCAAGGACCTACATCCAAGAATACTCTATCCAGCAAAGATATCATTTAGAATGGAAGGGCAGATAAAGTGCTTCTCAGATAAGGTCAAGTTCAAGGAGTTCATCAACACCTAGCCTTTATTATATGAAATGTTAAAGGGATTTATATAAGGCATGGAGGGATATCAACAGGGGAGTGGGAGGGGGAGAGAGGGGGAAAAGGTACAGAGAATAAGTAGCATAAATGTTAGGTAGAAAACAGACAGGGGGAGGTTAAAAATAGTATAGGAAATGTAGAAGCCAAAGAACTTATGTGTATGACCCATGGACAAAAACTAAAGGGTGGGGAATGCGGGTGTGGGGTGGAGGGGAAGAAAGGGGAAAAAATGGGACAACTGTAATAGCATAATCAATAAAATATATTTAAAAAAAGAAAAGGCCATTCCATTTTTAATATTTTGAGGAAATTCCATGCTGTTTTCCATAGTGGCTGCACCAGTCTGCATTCCCACCAACAGTGCACTAGGGTTCCCTTTCTTCTACATTCTCTCCAGCACTTGTTGTTTGTTGATGTTGTTTGTTGATTTATAATGATAGCCATTTTGGCAGGTATGAGGTGATACCTCATTGTGGCTTTAATTTGCATCTCTCTGATGGCTAGTGATGTTGAGCATTTTTTCATATGACTATTGGCCCTCTGTATGTCCTCCTTAGAGAAGTGTCTATTCAGTTCCTTTGTCCATTTTTTAATTGGATTGTTTGTCTTCCCAGTGTTGAGTCATATGGATTCTTACATATTTTAGAGATTAAATCTTTGTCCAATGTATCATTGGTAAATACATTCTTCCATATAGTCAGTTCCCTCTTCATTTTGATGCTGGTTTCTTTAGCTGTGCAGATGCTTTTTAATTTGATGTAGTCCCTTTGCTTATTTTTTCCTTTATTTTCCTTGTTCTAGGAGATATATCAGCAAAAATATTGCTATGTGAGAATATCTGAATTTTACTGCCTAGGTTTTCCTCTGGGATTTTTATGGTATCACAACTTAAAGTCTTTTATCCATTTTGAGTTTATTCTGGTGTATGGTGTAAGTTGGTGGTCTGGTTTCATTTTTTTGCATGTACCAGTCCAATTCTCCCACACCACTTATTAAAGAGACTGCCTTTACTCCATTGTATGCTCTTGCCTTCTTTGTCAAATACTTATTGATCATAAAGACATGGGTTTATTTCTGGGCTCTCTATTCTGTACTGTTGATATATGTGTTTGTTCTGATGCCAGTACCAGGCTGTTTTGATTACAGTGGGGTTTGTACTATAATTTGACATCAAGTATGTAATCCCTCCAACTTTGTTCTTCTTTCTTGATTACTGAGGCTATTAGGTGTCTTTTTTTTTTGTTCCAATTATAGTTTTGGAATATTTGTTCTAGACCTGTGAAATATGCCATTGGTATTTTAATAGGAATTTGTATTGAATCTATACATTGCTTTGGGTAGTATTGACATTTTAATGATTTTAATTCTTCCAATACTTGAAACAGTATATGCTTCCACTTATTTGTATCTTCCTCAATTTCTTTCTTCAGTGTTCTATAGTTTTCCAAATATAGGGTTTTTTTTTAACTTCCTTGGTTAAATTTATTCCTAGACTCTTTATTTTTTGTTGTGATAGTAAACGGTATTGTTTTCTTAGTTTCTTTTTCTGATAGTTCATTATTGGTGTATAAAAATGCCACCAAATTCTGAGTATTGATTTTTATATCCTGCTCCTTGACCAAACTAATTTATTAGGTCTAGTAGCTTTGTGGTGGAGCCTATAGGGTTTTCTATGTACAATATCATGTCATCTGTGAATAATGACAGTTTTACTTCCCTTTTTTCCAATTTGGATGCCTTTTATTTCTTCTCTGACTGCTATGGCTAGTACTTCCAATACTATGTTGAATAAGAGAGGTGAAAGCAAACACACCTGCGTTGTTGCTGATCTTAAGGAAATGCTTTTAGTTTTTGCCCATTGTTGGCAGTAGATTTTTTGTATATGGCCTTTATTGTGTTGAGGAATGCTTCCTCTATTCCCACTTTTCTGAGTGTTTTTAGTATAAATGGGTGCTGGATTTTATCAAATGCCTTCCCAGCATCTGATATGTTCATTGTGAACATAACATTGATATGTTCATGTGATTTTTGTATTTTATTTTGTTTATGTGATGTATCCCATTTACTGATTTGTGAATATTGTGCCAGTATTGCATCCCTGAAATAAATCCTACTTGATCATGGTGCATGATCTTTTTAATGTATTCCTGGATACAGTTTACTAATATTTTGTTGAGAATTATGTAGTCACTCTTATATTTCTGCCACCCCACTGGTCTAGTAAATTCTTTAGCCAGAGGAACACCTCTTCTTCTTAAAGTTTGCTTCTGCTTCTCTCCTGGTGATATTCCAAGGTCACCTGGAGGAAGAGAGGAAAGAACTGTCATGTCTTTAGGACTTTGATCTCAGCAAGGCACAACACTACTATGCATATTCCTGACACCACATAAGATAAAATATAGTCACAAAAGAAATAAAAGAAAAATATATTTGTTGGAGGTGTGTAAGGAGCCTAGGAGAGCATAAAGGGAAAAATCCAGTGATACACAGTGGCACCAAGTAAGGATCACTATTTCTGCATTTTTTACTTAAATAAGATTAAATTGGAATTAAACTGATTATGCAGCTTTATACATCAAAAATGCCTCTTGTGCATCTCTCATATTTCTGTGCCTCATAGTGCTTCTTTATTCTCATGAAATTAGTGAGTCAGCTTGTGAACTTTATTTGGAGGGAAGAGGTCAGTGTTGTCTTTTAAAAAAGGTGGCAGGGATACTTCTGTGTTCTGTTACATTTGCCTTTGCTTAAAACTCCTGAGGGGAAGTCAGTTGTGGTGGGGGGGGAGGGCGTTTGGAGAGCCTGCCCACACTAAGGAATCAATAGCAGGTTAGATAAAGCAGATGACTGAATCAGAGATTTGGAAGACAAGGTTGAAGAGGACACCTAATCAGAAAAAAGAATTTTTTAAAAATGAAGGACCTCTGAGACAACATCAAGCATAACAACATTTGCATCATAGGGGTTCCAGAAGAAGAAGAAAAATAGAGAGGGATTAAGAACCTATTTTAAAAAAAAAAGACTGAAAACTTCTCTAACCTCATGAAGGAAAAGGCACACAATTCCAGGAAGCACAGAGAGTTCCAAACAAGTTGAACCCAAAGAGGATCACACCAACACACATCATAATTAAAATGGCAAACATCAAAGACAAAGAAGGAATCATAAAAGCAGCAAGAGAAAGATAGTTAGTTGCCCTCAAAGGGAGCTCTATAAGACTGTCAGCTGATTTCTCAACAGAGACTCTGCAGGCAAGAAGGGACTGGTATGAAATATTGAAAGTGATAAAAAAATAAGGACCTATAACCAAGACTACTATACCCAGCAAGGCTTCATAATCATTTAAAATTAAAGAATAAATTAGAACACTCAGACAAGAAAAAAGCTAAAGGAGTTTGTTACCACCAAACTAGTATTACAAGAAATGTTAAAGGGACTTCTATAAGAAAAAGAAAGAAAAAAAAGAGGAACATAGTTATAAAGAATAAATTGGCAATAAATGCATACCTATCACTTTAAATGTAAATGGTTAAATGATCCAATCAAAAATCATAGCATAGCTGACATGCTTTGAAAAACATTTACAAATCCTAGTCTCAAATTCTGTACTCTACTATGCTGTTGTGATATATACATTATGTATCCTAATTTTTATCATCTTGATATATATACATGTATAGTATACATGATGCCAGGTATTTCAACAATACTCTCTCTACTGTAAACATTGATTCCTCTGAGTTGTTTTAGAAAATTAGTGCAATGTATTAAAACCAAGTATTGGGAAATTTCATGGTCTCACCTACAAAAATTTTTATTGTGGAATTGTGTCTAATTCTGTACTACAGTTTAGTTATACTCAGTGCTTCTTAAGTCTTCATAAAATACTTTTTCCAACTTAAAAATAAAGACATAGAGTAGCTGAACTGATATGAAAACAAGACCCATATATATTCTGTCTACAAGAGACCTACCTCAGAATGAAAACCACACACAGACTAAAAGTAAAGGAATGGAAAGAGATACTACTTGTAAATGAAAACAAACAAAAAGCTGGGGTGCAATCCTTATATCACACAAAATAAACTTTAATACAAAGGCTATAATAAGAGACAAAGAACATTACATGATTATAAGGGATAAATTCAATAAGGGGATGTAACCTTTGTAAACATTTATGCACCAAACATAGGAGTACCTAAATGTATAGAGCAAATTGTGATGGACATAAAGAGAGAGACTGACAGTAATACAGTCATAGCAGGGAATTTTAACACCCCATTTACATCAGTAATTAGATTTTTTTCAGACAGGAAATCAAAAAAGAAACAACATCCTTAAATGACACGTTAGACCAGCCAGATTTCATTGATGACTTCAGCGCATTTTACCCCAAAATAACAAACTATACATTACTTTGAAGTGTACAAGGAACATTTTCTAGGATAGACCACATGTTAGGACACAAAACAAGTCTTCATAAATTTAAGAAGATTGCAATAATGTCAAGAATCTCCCTCAACTACAATATTAGAAAACTAGAAATCTATTACAAGAATAAAATGAAATATACAGAAACATATGGAAGCTAAATAACATATTACTAAACAAAAAATGTGTTAACAATGAGATCAAGGAAGAAATCAAAGGATACCTTGAGACACATGAAAATAAAAACACAACAATACAAAATATATGGGGCTCAGTGACAGCAGTCCTAAGAGAAAAATTCATAGCATTACGGGCTTACCTCAAAAAAAAAAAATGAGGAAAATTGGGAAATAAACATTCTAACCTAACACCTAAAGGAACCATAAGAAGAACAGCAAACAAGGCCAAATGTGAGTAGAAAGAAGGTAATAATAAAGATCAGAACAGAAATAGAGTCTAAAAAGCAATACAAAAACTCAATGAAACTAAGAACTGGTTCTTTGAAGATAAACAAAATTGATAAATCTTTAGCCAGACTCATGAAGAAAATAAGAGAGACGACCCAAATAAATAAAATCAGAAATGAAAGAGAAGTGACAACTGCCCTGACTGGTGTGGCTCAGTGGACGAGCATTGCCCTGCAAACTGAAAGGTTGCCGCTTTGATTCCGTCAACCTTCAGTCGGGGCACATGCCTGGGTTGCATGCCAGGCACAGAGTTAGGGGTACACAAGATGAAACCATTCAATGTTTCTCTTCCTCTCTTTCTCCTTCCCTTTCCTTCCCTAAAAAATAAATAAAAACTTTAAAAAATAAAGGAGATTGACAACTGACAAATACAAAGGATTATAAGCAAATACTGCAAACAACTATATGCCAACAAATAAGACAACCTGGAAGAAATGGACAAATGCCTAGAAACATACAATCTTCCAAAGCTGAATCAGGAAGAAACAGAAATCTTAACAGACCTATTACCACTAAGAAAATTGACTAAGTAATAAAAAAAACAAAACTCACAACAAACAAAAGTCTTGGACTAGATGGCATCACAGGTGAATTTTACCAGATATACAAAGAACTAACATCTATCTTTCTCTAACTATAACAAAAAATTCAAGACAGAGGGGAAATTCCCAAGCTCTTTTTATAAGGCTACCATTATAAACAGGAACAAGACAAGGAAGTCTGCTCTACCATTCTTAGCAACATAGTATGGAAAGTACTAGTACCACAATCAGACAAGAAGAAGAGATAAAGGGCATCCAAATTGGAAAGGAAGAGGTAAAACTATCATTATTTGCAGATGACATGACACTATATACAGAGATCCCTAAAGGTTCCACCAAAAAAACTACTAGAACAAACCATTTTAGTAAAGTAGCAGGATACAAAATCAATATTTTGAAATCAGTTGCATTTTTATACACCGATAATGAACTATCAAAAAGGGGAACTAAGAAAACAATCCATTTACAGTTGCATAAAAAATACCTGGTAGTAAATTTAGCAAAGTAGGTAAAAAACTTATACTTGGAAAATTGTAGATAATGAATAAAGAAATTAAAAAAGATACAAATAAATGAGAGCATGTATTGTGCTCATGAATAGAAAGAATTAACATCATTAAAATGTCCATATAACCCAAAGCAGTCTATAGATTCAACACAATTTCTATCAAAGTACCAATGCTGTTTTTCACAGAACTACAACAGATAATCCAAAAATTTAATGGAACCACAAAAGACTTCCAAAAGGCTACAGAAATCTTAAGAAAGAAGAACAAAGTTGGAGTTATCATGCTACCTGATAACAAAATATATTACAAAGCCATAGTAATCAAAACAGCATGGTACTGACCCTAATATAGTGACTTATACAGAGTAGGTGCTTAATAAATATTGCTCTGTAAATTCTTGAATAAAAATGTAGATAATTTTTATTTTATCCTGTGAGCTAAATTCATCTAGTGTCTGATTTTCTGAATAAAATATTAATATAAGTAAATGACCTACTCATTATCTACTTTTGTTAAGAAGGGCAGATCATTCTGTGCCAACTCCTGAAAACTGTCAAAATAGTCTACTATTCTTCACTTGTATTTCAACTCAGTTCTAACTGAATAATATCTAGACTTTTGAAAACATTTATTAAACTATTTCATGGTTATACATTTTTAACAAAGTAGACATATAGATCAGTGGAAAAGAATAGAAATATCAGAAATAAATCCACACCTGTATGGTAAATTAATATTTGACAACGCAAGCAAGAACATACAATGGGCTAAAGACAGTCTATTCACTAAATGGTTTTGGGAAAATTGGACACACACATGCAAAAAATTCAATTAGACCACCTTCTTACACCATATACAAGAATAAACTCAAAATAGATTACAGATTTAAATGTTAGACCCCAAACCATAAAACTCCTAGAAGAAAACATAGGCAGTAAAATCTCTGACATTTCTCTTAACAATATTTTTTTCTGCTATATCTCCTCAGGCAAGGAAAACAAAAGAAAAAATTAAACAAATAGGACTACATCAAACTAAGACGCTTTTGCACAGCAAAGGAAACCAACAAAATGAAAAGACAACCTACTAAATGGAAAAAGATGTTTACCAATGATACATCTAATAAGGAGTTAATATTCAAGATTTTTAAAGAACTTATACAACTCAACACCAAGGGGAAAAAGCAATCCAATTAAAAAAAAAAAGCAGAGGATCTGAAATGGACACTTCTCCAAAGAGGACATACAGATGGCCAACAGACATATGAAAAGATACTCAATGTCACTAATCATCATAGAAATGAAAATTAAAAGTACAGTGAGATATCACCTCATACCTGTCAAAATGGCTACCATCAATAAATCAAAAAACAAGTGTTGACAAGGACATGGAGAAAAATGAACCCTCGTACACTGTTTCTGGGAGTGCAGATTGGTGTAGCCACTACAGAAAACAGTATAGAATTTCCTCAAAAACTTAAAAATGGAACTGCCTTATGACCCAGAATTTCACTTCTGAGTATTTATCTGAAGAAACCCAAAACATTGATTTGAAAGAACACAAGCACCTCTATGTCCATTGTGTCATTATTTACGATAGTGAACATATGGAAGCAACACAAGTGCCCATCAATAGACAAGCGGATAAAAAACCTGTGGTCCATATATAAATGGAATATTACTTGGCCATAAAAAAGAATGAAATCTTGAGACTTCCGTCAAGATGGCGGCGTAGGTGGATGCACTCGCCGCCCGCACATCCAGAGTGTCTAAACGACAAACACAGTAGCGAAAAGTTAAACAACCAGAATGGACAGAAAGGAACTGAAGGGAAGTCCGACACCCAGGAGATTGGAGAGGACGAACATCCAGGCCGGTAAGCGGGGCAGAACCAAGCGGAGGAGTGGAGTGAGAGGCAGTTTTCATGGAGGGACTCACGCCACCAGCGCCTGAACAGGGCGGGACCCCGAACAATGGGTGAATCCCGCAAGCTGGCGACACTGCCGGAGAGAGGCCAGTGGGAGCCAGCAGAGCCGAGTCTGGCGGAAAAGGCAGTGGGGAACTGTGGTGCGGTGGGGTGATGGGAGCCCGTGGTGAACAGCAGTCGCCATTGCTTCCTCCCAGGCCCCGCCCCCAGAAGCAATGTCACCCAAAAAGCGACCCAGGTTGCCGGCACCGGCGAGCCGACAAGTGCACCGAGATAGAAAGAATGAAAATGGCCAAAAGGAAAGATCAGAACAAATTACAACTAACGGATGACGACATAGTCAACCTATCAGATGCTCAGTTTAAAATGCTAGTAATCAAAATGCTAACAAAACTGGAAGAAAGGTGGATGCAAATAATTGAACAAATGAAGAATACAATAAGGATAATGGAGGAAGATTTACAGGGAACCAATAGGGAAAAAAAGGAAGTTGGGTCTCAAACCAATGGGGTGGACCAGAAGGAAGAAACAAGAATTCAGAAAAATGAGGAGGGACTCAGGAACCTCAGAGACATTTGTAAATGACCCAACATCCGGATCATAGGGCTGCCAGAAGGACAAGAGGAACACCAAGGAATTGAATGTATTTTTGAACAGATAATGAACGAGAACTTCCCAGATCTGGCAAAGGAAATAGGCTTCCTGGAAATCCAAGAAGCTCAGAGAACCCCAAAGAAGTGGGACCCAAAGAGGAACACATCAAGGCACATCATAATTACATTACCCAAGATTAAGAATAAGGAGAAAATCTTGCAAGCAGCAAGAGAAAAGGAGACAGTTACCTACAAAGGAATCCCCATAAGACTGTCAGCGGATTTCTCAAAGGAGACCTTCCAAGCAAGAAGGGGCTGGAGAGAGATATTTCAAATCATGAAGAGCAAGGGCCTACAACCAAGAAGAATCTATCCAGCAAAACTTTCATTTAGAATGGAAGGGCAGATAAAGCGCTTCTCAGATAAGGTCAAGTTCAAGGAGTACAACATCATGCAGCCTCTACTATAGGGAATGTTAAAAGGTTTTGTATGAGGACTCAGGAGCGAAGGCACCGAGGCCAGAGCAGCTACCGGGGAATTCAGATCAGTCACAGCCAAGACGCCTGTGAGGTAAGCAAGCAAAATACAACCAGAGAAACAAAATAGAACCAGAGACATTGAAGTTTAGAACAATCTGGCAGTAACCAGAGGGGAGGGGGAAGGGGAGAAGGGGGACAAGGGTATTCAGGAACTGCTATAAAGGACACATGGACAAAACCAAGGGGGAGGGTGGAAGCAAGGGAGGGAGGTGGGTTTGCCTGGGGTGGGGTGGGGGGAGGGTAAATGCAGACAACTGTAATTGAACAACAATAAAATAATTAAAAAAAAAAACTACTCGATCTAATAATTGAATTTGGCAAAACAGCAGGATATAAAGTCAATATCCAGAAATCAAAGGCACTTCTTAATACCAACAGTGAAACAGCAGAAACAGAAATCAGGAAAAAAATCCCATTTGATATAGCAACAACAACAACAAAAATACCTGGGAATAAACCTAACCAAGGAGGTAAAAGATCTGTACTCAGAAAACTACACAACACTAAAGAGAGAAATCATGGAAGACACAAACAAATGGAAACATATACCATGCTCATGGATTGGAAGAATCAACATCATCAAAATGTCCATACTCCCCAAAGCAATTTATAGATTCGATGTAATCCCTATCAAAGTACCAATGGCATATTTCACGGATATAGAACAAACACTTCAAAAATTTATACGGAACCATAAATGACCCCAAATATCAGCTGCAATTTTGAGAAAGAAGAGCAAAGCAGGAGGGATCACAATTCCTGATATCAAACTATATTACAAGGCCACTGTAATCAAAACAGCTTGGTACTGGCATAAAAATAGACAGAGAGACCAATGGAACAGAATAGAGAGCCCAGAAATAAACCCAAGTCTCTACGGGCAATTAATCTTCGACAAAGGGGGCAGAAGCATAAAATGGAATAAAAATAGCCTCTTCAACAAATGGTGTTGGGAAATCTGGATGGCTACCTGCAAAAAAATGAAACTGGAGCACCAACTTACACCACACACAAAAATAAATTCAAGGTGGATTAAAGACTTAAATGTAACTTGTGACACCATAAAAGTTCTAGAGGTAAACATCAGTAGGAAAATCTCAGACATTCCACGCAGCAACATCTTCAATGATATGTCCCCTAGAGCTAGGGACATAAAGGAAAGAATAAACAAATGGGACCTTATAAAAATAAAGAGCTTCTGTGGGGTTAAAGAAAATAGTATTAAAATAAAAAGAGATCCAACCGTATGGGAAAACATATTTGCCAATGATACCTCAGACAAGGGTCTGATCTCCAAAATATATAAAGAGCTCATACCACTCCACTCCAGGAAGACAAAAAACCCAATTAAAAAATGGGCAAAAGACATGAACAGACACTTCTCGAAAAACAACATACAGAGGGCCCAGAGTCATATGAAAAGATGCTCAACATCATTAGCCATCAGAGAGATGCAAATTAAAACCACAATTAGATACCACCTCACACCAGTCAGAATGGCCATCATCAACAAAGCAACAGATAACTGTTGGAGGGGATGTGGAGAAAAGGGAACCGTACTGTACTGTTGGTGGGAATGCAGACTGGTGCAGCCATTGTGGAAAACAGTATGGAACTTCCTCAGAAAAATGAAAATGGAACTACCTTTCGACCCAGCAATTCCACTACTGGGATTATACCCTAAGAATCCTGAAAAACCAATTCAAAAGAACCTATGCACTCCAATGTTCATAGCAGCACAATTCACAATAGCCAAGTGCTGGAAACAACCTAAGTGCCCATCTACAAATGAATGGATCAAGAAACTATGGTACATTTACACAATGGAATTCTACACAGCAG
>PVJI01026902.1:0-18488 GCA_004026765.1 Micronycteris hirsuta
ACTGTGCCCAAAGAAAAAGCCCTTAAAACAACTTTGCTGCAAGTGCCTGCCTCCTGTCACATATGCAGAATGAACAAATGGAGTCTGGAGCAAGATGGGGCTTGGGCTAACAGACCCCCACACATACCTACACTTGGGTAGTCATATCTACCCAGGGGGAAGCCGGCACCACCTTTACCTGTCAATTAATATGTAACTCTTTCGCCTCCATCCCTCAAACTATATCAGTCCTCATAACAAAGGACTCTCAGTCCTTTTGCCACACAGAGGGTCCCTGGTCAGAGAGCCTCTGGCCACCTGACCCAGGCGTCCCTTTTGGTTATTGGCATTTTTGCTACATTGGGGGACCCCTGGTCACCTCTCTTTTTTGGCCACCTGGCCTCTGGCTAACCTTCTCTTGCCACCCCTGGTTTTGCCACCCTTGCTTTTGCTCTTCCATTAGGACTTAGCTCTAATAGATTTCGCATGCATGGTAATAGGCTTGCTAATCTGTAATTCTTTACTACATTGGCAAGAAGGACTGAGCTTCTCCCATAACAGTAGGAACTTGTGTTAGTGTCCTAGGGCAGCCATAACAAATTATCACAAACTTTGTGACTCAATACAACAGAAATTCATAGTTCTAGAGGTCAAAAGTCTACAATGTAGGTATCTGCAGACTACCCTTTCCCAGAAGGCTCTAGGAGAGGAGTCTTCCTTGCATCTTCAGCTTTTGTGCTCTGGGTATTCCTTGGCCTCTGGCAGCATAACTCCAATGTCGCCTTTTTCTTCACACTGTCTTCTTTCCTCTGTCTCTGTGTCTTCTCCTCTTCCTAAAAGGACATCTGTCATTGGGTTTAGGGTCTGCCCTCATCCAGGATGATGTTATCTTGAGATTTCCCTTAATTTCATTTTCACTGAGCTTTATTCCAAATAAGGTCACCTTCTGAGGTTCCAAGTGGACACATCTTTTTGGATGATACAAATCAACCCATGACAGCCTTGAAAATCTCGAAAAGATGATTGGTTTTATTTTTTTCCAACTGGAAGCCATCCTGATATTATACTTTTCAAAGGTCACTTTGAGTGTTATGTGGAGAATGGAATGTAGGTAGAAAAGCATGGAAACAAGAAAAGCCATCACATCACTGAGCTCTATTGCAGTAGCTCAGGGGAGACATGATCATCTTTACTAGGTTATAGAACTGGAGAAGTGAGAAGAAGGTAAGATATCTGGGTAGATAGGATGTATAGAGAAAAAAAAGAAATGAAATATTGCTGGTAAGTTTTTGATCTGAGAAATTCTGTGGATAATGGGAATGGTTGAAAAAGGAGGAGATTTTGTGGGAGGGGGATCAAGAATTCTTTTTTGGACTGTCCCTGTATTATATGCTGACTTAGTTCTAACAAAACTTCTGTCCCTGTGTAAAATGCTGACTTAGTTCTAACAAAATTTCAGTATTTGAATACTACAATGAAGCCCACATTTGAACAGTCAGGGCATCTTGAACAGCATCATGTACCTGTTATTGTTTTTGTTTGATTTTCCCCATTAGTAATGAAAGCATTTTGAATATGATTGCAGACAAGCATTCTGAAATCCCCTGGCTTCATCCAAACAATGTGGAATATACTGATGTCAGCTACCTTTTGTGCTACTATCATTATTGAAAACACTAAAAATTCTGACAGGATACTCAGAGACTCCAGAGGTCCTTAGACTAGTTTGAGATGAAGTAGTATAGTATCTGACATCAGATAAAATTCAGGTATTTTAGTTTGTGTTTACAATTTTTTAAAAAAATCCCCAGAGTATCGCTCATTGTAGAAAGGTTTTAAAAAGTTAGCAGCACTGATTGTTGCTCCAGGGAATGCCCTGTTTACAATGGCTCTTAGGACCTCAGGATCAAAGACTTCTTTCCAGGAAAATTCTCCATCCTGGCTCCTTGGTGAATTGGGGATTTTAATAAAATGGTGCTCCTTGGCTTGGGATAGAACAAGACTCAGCCCAGATCATGACCTAACCTTTACTAAGGATACTTGGTAAACTGCAGCAGTGTTTGCCTATTAGGATATGAATTAGCAGACTGCAGAAACCACAGCTTTTTTTGTTCCATTACCTTACCTCTTCATCACTGACCTCACTCCTGGGTTTGTCTCACACCAGTCCTCCAGGTGAGAGTGGGTAGGATTGTTAGGGGAAGTAATCTTTTTAGAGAGTCTGAGATCTTGATTTTGTTCACTGGGGTTTGCCCTTCATTGTCCTCTCCCTCTCTTTTCCACTTGACTTCTAACAAGAATATGTGCTCTTCTTTGTCTTTTTTTGTTGTTGTTGTTGTTGTTACTGTTCTCTTGAGTTATAGACTTATGAATCCTGTTCTACAAATCTCTGGGGAGGATTAAGCTATTGATCAGGGATACTAGAGTGATTTCAAGACCTCTAGTGATAACTGTCTCTTCTTTTGCACTGGAAGCTACTCTGCCAGATTTTTTCTGCCCCTTGCTGTCTCAATGCTCTCCATTCAGGGATTCCTTCCTCAATCCTGTTAGCCACTTGGGTTTGGACACTGGCAGTAAGCAGGAATGGGTAAAACCTGATCTTTCTGCCCCAGGGGCACAGACAGGATCTTCTTATGGTCAGCCATCCCCGGATGGCCAGACAAGGCTGTGTGAGTATGTCAATCTTTGTGTGCAGGCATACACAGGTCCTGGTGTCTCTTCCCCTGTCACACTGAACTCACCCTTCTTCATTTGGATGTGGTTGACAGTCAGTTCATTCACTCTCTTTAATCTGGTGATCAACTTTGGGATTTTTCTAAGCCAAGATCCTTCCAACCCCAGATCAGAATTCTTATCTCAACAGCCAACATAGTACCCTCTTCTCACCTAACATTTCCCTTGAGAGAGTGAATGTATTGGTGCGAAGTGTCAACCTGAGTCTCTTTATTCAACTCACTTTAAAACCCCTTGTATGTACCAGGTGACACTGATATACAGATAGCAGAGATAAGTGATACACATTTTGCTACCTTGAAGACGGATCTCAGTCTAGGAAGACAAGAATTTAATCACATATTTAAAAGACAATGTAATACCTATCACATTTGCCCTTCACATTGAATCTTGCTAGCAACACAGTGTTAGTACTGCTAGTAACAAAGAATGAACAAAGAGCAAAAGAATGCAAGGGGTAAAAATAGAACAAGCATTTTCTTTAATCAAACACAGCAGCCATGTTTTACTGTGCTATGTCCTCAACAACTATTTTCTTATCTTGCAGTTCCTTCTAGATCATGATCCCATTATTATAATGAAATAATACATAATATTATGAGCTAGACTTTTTGTCCTAAATTCTTTAAATGGTTCACATTTTATTTACTTTCTGTACAAACACTGTAAAATATGTATTATTTATGTCACCATTTTACAGATGAGGAAAGTTTGGTACAATAAAACTAAGTGATTTGTGTTGGTCATCCATTAACTGGAAAATCTAAGATTCAAGTCCTTCAGTTTAGCTGCAGAGTCCCAGCTGCCAATCAGTGAGCTATGCTCTCTCCTTACAAATGAGGGCAGTTCATGATCAGTGGACTCGCAGTGCAGGGGAAATGTCTGTGGAAATACACACACACATACTACAAATACACATGTACTCATCACAAACACACACACCCATTCACACTCCATTTAAAAGATTAAAATGACATATCACACATAGAGTCTGATGGTTTGCTTTTCATTTAATAACTTGTCATAGACATCTTGCTAAGTCATTAAATGTGGATATAATAGCCTTTTAACTTTTACCTAGGAGACAAATACAGGGTCTGGCAGAAGAAAGGCTTGCTTGAGTGTGGTTGGTAGAGTACAGGAATGTCTCACATGAGATGGACAGCAATTTGAGCATTTCACCTAAAATGGACATGGTGTGCTTGAGTGTGATATTGTTATGTTACAGGGTTACATGCTTATGATTTTTAGTAAAAGGTTTTGTAATGAAAAAGGGGCATTATTTGTGCTGGACCCTGTATATGTCATTTGTTATTTTAATGTGAATGGTTTGTTTCATGTTTATTGCTCAGCTTTACTTAATGTTTCTTGTGAATTGGATATATAAATCCTTTGCCCAAATTTTGGAATGGATTATATGTCTTTTATTATTGATTTTTAAGATCGCTTTATATTTTAGAAATAATGAAATTTGTTTCTGTAAGATTTTTGCAAATATTTCTTCAGATTTATTTTAGTTAATATTTTGTTTATAGTAGTATCCGCTACATAGAAGTCTGATTTTTTTATTTGCCAAGTGTGTCAGCATTTTCCTTTATGATTTTTTATGTGCATGTTTAAGAAAATTTTTATCACCCAAGGAATAGATAGATAGGTTGATAGACATATATGGATAAATAGATTGACTATCTAATTTCATAGAAAACTTAAATGTTTTTAAAAACTAGATCATTAATTCATTTGGAATTAATTATTACTTATACTTACATGTATGTATAAGTATCCTTAAATATAAATGTAATATAACTATCTGTATAATTATATAGAGGTATACATATGTTCTAAAATGTGTAAGTAATTGCCCTATACTTTTTCTACAGTAATGTACTTATTTAAGATGCCCCCATTGTTATATACTAAAGTTTCATTCATACTAGCATCTGTTTCAGTTCTATAATATATTTATCGGCCAAATGTTTTATGCCTGCTCAGTAGTATACAGTATAGCAAGAAGGGAGGGAAAATTTACTATATATTTTATATCTGATAAGATATATTTCCTTTATTCCCTGATCACTTTCTATCATAAAATTGCTCTTCTAGGTACATTTAGAATAATATTACTAAATTCTCTTCAAAAAATCTGTGAAGTTGGAATTTCAGTAACTTTATGGACTGACTCATATGAAATGAACATCTTCATAAAACTGTGTTGTTCTATTCATAAAATCATTTTGTCAAGTCATTTATTCAGATATCATATTTCATAGTTTTCTTTAAATAGATCTTGAATGCTTCTTTAAGTGTATACTTTGAACTTTGCAAAACATTTTTTTTACTAAAATTTTGACTTGGTTATTTTTGGTATGTATATGTAATACAAGAATATTCTGCAATCAAGTCAGTAGTATTGAAAAATATGGTGGACTGTGATATATTAAGAGTCTGTAGGAAGCTGAATGTAACCTAAACTTACTAAGGAATGTTGAATAATGTGACTGACCATATTTACTGTCACTGGATGCACTATCAGGAGCAACAATAGGAAGCATTGATACAGAATTATAAAACAGGACATTAAAGTAAAGTTAACGTAACTTAATGTAAATTAAGTAACTACAGACTGTTCGCCACTCATAGGATGATGTATAACAACTAATTAGCTTGAGTTCCTGATAAATGAAGCTGAAAAGCCACCGTAGGTCTGTAATCACTTGTGGACTACCTGAATACACAACAAGTTTCTTTGATTAATGATAAACTTAGCTAATACTAGACAAAAAAGAATGTTCAATTACTTCATCCTGTACCCAACCACTCTTCTTATCAGTTATCATAGGCTTGACTTGGCTCTTTAATTTTCAAAAGATATACAATCAAATTATCCTCAAATAATCTTTATCACTTTTCTTAATATTTGTTCCTTTAATTCCTTCGATTGTCATGGGGCAAGACCCCCAACAATGTTTAAAAATATCTGTTAAAATATGCGTGACTGTTATTTTTGTGCCTACAGAGAGCTCTGCCATAGCAGATTAGCTCTGAAACCCTGAAAATAGAGAATGTGGGTGGGTGTGGGCTTGTCTTCAAGGAGTATGTGTGGGGAATAGGCAGAGAAAATTGGGTGAAAGTTTAACCTCATCTCCAACCAGTTTTTGACTAAGAAAGAAAAAGAATTGCGGGATACAGAACAAGTGAAGAAGGCTTAGAGGAACCCATTTGAAAATTTCTTTGAGTCTTCGTTTCACCATCTGTACATGGGGATAATAATAAATACCTCACATGAACTTAGAGAGGATTTAAAATAAAAAGTAAAAAACGCCCGGCTGGTGTAGCTAAGTGGATTGAGCGCGGGCTGGGAACCAGAGGGTCCCAGTTCGATTCCCAGTCGGGGCACATGCCTGGGTTGCGGGCCAGGTCCCCAATGAGGGCCATGTGAGAGGCAACCATACATTGCTCTTTCTCCCTCCTTTCTCCTCTCTCTGAAAATAAATAAATAAAATCTTTAAAAAAAAAAGTAAAAAACGTAACAAAACTATTAATAATGATTGGCACCATGACAGTGCCCAGTACATGACAATGAGTATTATTATTGCCAAGACCTTGTGCAAAGAGATACAAGTGTGAAAAATAGTTGAGGGCATATGTAAAAGATGCTACTAAATGCAACAACCAATGAAGCAGCTATTTTTATTGATGCTTCTCAGCACCCTCTTCCCACTGAGAACAAATGTCAGAAGAATTTGTTTAAGGACCAAGATCACAGACTACTGCATCTTCCTTTAAAGTCCCATTCCTTGCTCAGAGTGCTTCTTTAGGATTATTTATAAATATGGTAAAGGAAATCAGCCTTCAAAACTGTTATAGGACAGTTTGCAGCATCAAAATCTATCTGGCTCAAACCTGCATAAAAGAGAAGATGCCTGGTGAGCAACATTATCTATAGTCTTCTAAGGACAATCCGTGGTCCACCAAGGCTTGGTCATGTAGCATATTCAGGATGATTTATGCCCGTCTGGTGCTAATAAAAGATTCAAGGAGAGAGAAAATGACAACTGTATTTCAATTGTCAGACCTACTGAGCAAAGAGAAACAGTATTTTCTGACAATGGAAGCTGTTAAGATGGAAATCAATAGCTGTTTTGGATACTGTTCAATAAAATATCTAAGTTACTTAGTTTTTAAAAGTAACTGACTGTTTTGTATATTTCTTTTCTTGGTGCTGCCTATGGACAGTAATATAAATATTCATGGGAGAAGAAAACCAAACTTATGTGACTGAATTTATCTTCCTGGGCCTTTCACAGGATCCACAGACACAAGTCCTGCTTTTCTTCCTCTTTCTGATCATCTACCTGCTGACTGTGCTGGGAAATCTGCTTATCATTGTTCTCATTCATATAGACTCCAGACTCCATACACCCATGTACTTTTTCCTTAGAAACTTGTCTTTTGCCGATCTCTGTTTTTCTACTACCACAGTCCCTCAGGTGCTAGTCCACTTCCTGGTAAAGAAAAAAACCATTTCCTTTGCTGGATGCTCAACACAGATAGTTGTTTTACTTCTGGTTGGCTGTACAGAGTGTGCACTACTGGCAGTGATGTCCTATGACCGGTATGTGGCTGTCTGCAAGCCCCTGCACTACTCCACCATCATGACACATTGGGTATGTGTCCAGCTGGCTGCAGGGTCCTGGGCTAGTGGAGCTTTTGTATCTCTGGTGGACACCATATTCACATTGCATCTGCCCTACCAAGGGAATAATATCATTAACCATTTTTTTTGTGAACCTCCTGCACTCCTGAAGCTGGCTTCAGCAGATACCTACAGCACAGAAATGGCCATCTTTGCAATGGGTGTGATCATCCTCTTAGCTCCTGTCTCCCTGATCCTTGTCTCCTACTGGCATATTATCTCCACAGTGATCCAGATGCAGTCTGGGGAGGGAAGGCTCAAGGTCTTTTCTACCTGTGGTTCCCATCTCATTGTTGTTGTCCTCTTTTATGGCTCAGCAATATTTGCTTACATGAGGCCAAACTCCAAGATAATGAATGAAAGGGATAAAACAATCTCCGTGTTCTACTCAACGGTGACACCCATGCTGAATCCCATCATTTATAGTCTGAGGAACAAGGATGTCAAAGGGGCTCTCAGGAGAATGACTACAAAATAGCCTTTTTGAAGGTGGGGATCTCTGATTATAATGACAATTCTAGGAATGTGGAGAAAAGTGATTTTCTTGTAAACTTTCTCCATGTCCATCTTATCCCTCCACTTTCTTCTTCCTTTCCCTATTACCCCATATCTCTTCTCAGACAAGTTCAGCAAATTGCTTATTCAAAGAAAGTCACCTTGATAGACACAGGAAAGAAATATAGAAAGCAAAGAAAAAGGTGTAAAAAGAAGGAAGCAATGGAGGGAAGGAGGAGGGAAGAAAAGAAGGAAGGAAAGAAGGCAGGAAGGAAAGAAATGAAAGGCAGGTAAGTAAATAGTCACTACTCTCCAAGCCCATGCAAGCTAATAAGGAAATTAAAACAAGTAGACATACAACTATATATCAAAAAAACCAAGAACTGAATAAAAAAACCACTATCACAAATATGATAATTTACTTCTGGCAAATAGAGTCATTTTCTTAATTCTTACATGAACTCACTAAATATATTTGAACACTATTATATATCCCAAATATATGTGTAGGAACTGGGGATATAAACATAAAGAGTAAATTCTTCATGATGATATACTAATACTTCTAACATAACCTTAAATTCTAAATTTAACAATTTCTGAAATATAAAGAAAACACATTTAAGGAATAACAAATGGTAGAATTATTGTAAAAGTATGTATAACATTAGGGAAATTGTGAAATATAAGCTAAAAAGGGTCCAGTCAAGATGGTGGCATAGTTAAGTGGGGTACTCATATCTTCCCACAATTACATCAAAATTACAACTAAAGTACAGGACGACCATCACTGAGAACTGCCTGAAATCTAGCTGAACAGAAGTCTTGTAATTAAAGAATAAAGAAGAAGCCACATGGAGACTGGGAGGAGAGGTGTAGCTATGGACCAAGCTGGTCAAACACCCATGTATGGTGGTTAAATATTGAGAGGGATATATCAGTGATTGAGATAACCCCTGAGGAGCAAGGGTTCCCAGCCCCACACTGGGTCCTCCAGCCAAGGCTTCCAGCACCTGAAAAATAAGTCTTCATAATTTCTGGCTGTGAAAACCAGCAGGGATTGTGGCTGAGACAGAGGGCTACTGGAGAACCAGGTATTCCTCCTAAAGCTCAGACACAAATTTACTCAAACTCACTCTCTGTGAGCTCCAGAGCTGGAGCAGCAGCTTAAAAGATGTCAGGAACATACATGGAGGAACTGAATTGTCTGGCATCAGGATGAAGGCTTGAGGGGGAGATTTCTCCCAGACAGAAGTGGTGGCAGAAGCCATTGTACCTTTGCTGAGACCACCCCTGCAGGCACAGATGGGTACCATATCTGAGTCTACATCAACTTGGTGGACATGCTGTGCACCAGAGCCATGCTGAAGTGAGTCCTGTTCTGTGGGGTCAGCCCTTGCACAGCAGATCCTTCACAGTGGTCTTGGCCAGTCCTCTCAGCTGACTGACCTGAGGGTAAATCCCTGCCATTGATGTGCTAACAATAATCAAGACTCAACTACTTAGGAGGATGCACATAGCGCCATAGGGTGGGGTGTACCTGGAGTGTCTAGCTTGAGTGACTGGGGAGGTTGTGCTACTGGGCCCTACAGGACACCTACTACATTAGGTCAGTCTACCATGCCTGGGAGACATAGCAGCTCTACCCAATACATAGAAACAAACACAGGGAGGCTTCCAAAATGAGGAGATAAAGAAATATGTCCCAAATGAGAGAACAGGACAAAACTCCAGAAAGAAGAACTAAACAAAATGGAGACAAGCAATTTACAGAGGTAGAGTTCAAATCACTGGTTATAAGGACAGTCAATGGACTTAGGGGAAGAGTAGATGAACTTTAGTGAGAACTTCAACAGAGAGCCAGGAAACATAAAAATGGAGATGGAGAAACATAAGAAAAGAGCCTGTCAGAAATTAATAGTATAAAAAAAGGAAAAAAACAAAAAAATATATTAAAAAAAGCAATGAAGACTACAATTACTGAAATGATTACATTACAGGGAATCAACAATTGAGTAGATTAAGCAAATCAGCTATTTGGAAGATAAGGTAGCAGAAAACACCCAATCAGAAAAGAAAAAAAAAAAGAATCCCAAAAATGAGGATAGTTTAAGAGACCTCTGGGACAAAATTCACATCATAGGGTGCTAGAAGGGGAAGAGAGAGCAATGAATTGGAAACCTATTTGAAAAAATAATGATGGAAAACTTCCCTAAGCTGGTGAAGGAAATAGATATACAAGTGTGGAGATACAAACAAGATAAACCCAAAGAGGCCCACACCAAGACACATCATAATTAGAAAGCCAGAGGTTAAAGACAAAGAGAGAATCTTAAAAGCAGCAAGAGAAAAGCAGTTAGTTACCTACAAGAAAGCTCCCATTAGACTGTCAGCTGATTTCTCACAGAAACTTTGTAGGTGAGAAGGGATTGGCACAAAATAGTCAAAGTAATGAAAAGCAAGGACTTACAAACAAGATTTCTTAACACAGTTATCATTTAGAATCAAAGGATAGATAAACAGCTTCCCAGACAAGAAAAAGCTAAAGGAGTTCATGATCATCAAAGCAGTATTACAAGAAATCTTAAAGGATCTTCTTTAATTATTAGAAGAAAAATATAAAAATAAATGGTAATATATACATATTTATTAACAATTAGTTTAAATGCAAATGGATTAAATGCTCCAAACAAAAGACACACAGTGGCTAATGGATAACACAACAAGATCTTTACATATGCTGTCTATAAGAAACTCACTGCAGCTTGAGACACACAGACTTAAAGTAAAGGAATAGAAAAGGATATTTCATGCAAATGGAAACAAACGAACAACCAGACAAAATAGACTTTAAAACAAAGGTTATATAACAAAAGACAAAAAAGAACCCAGTGATTTCACTTTTGGGTATTTATCTGAAGAAACCCAAAATACTAAACTGAAAACACATATGCATCCATATGTTCATTGCAGCATTACTTATGATAGCCGAGATATGGAAGCAACCTAAGTGCCCATCAATATGAATGGATAAAGAAGAGGTGGTATGTATATACAATGGAATATGACTCAGATATAAAAAAGAATGAAATCCTGCAATCTGCAACCATATGGATAAACCTAGAGAGTATTGTGCTGAATGAAATAAGTCAGACAGATAAAGACAAATACTGTATGATTTCACTTATGTACAGAATTTAAAAAATAAACCAGTGGAACAGAAACATACTCATAAATGCAGAGAATATTTTAACAGTTACTATATGGAAAGGGGAGTAAAAGGGATGGGTGAAAAAGGTGAAGAGATTTAGAAGTACAAATTGGTAGTTACCAAATAGTCATGGGTATGTAAAGTACAGCATAGGGAATATAGTTAATAATATTATAATTACTATATATGGTGTCAGATGGGTACTAGGTTTATTGGGGTGGTCAGTTTGTAAGGCATATAAATGCTAATCATTCAATTATACATCTGAATGTATAATCTACATCAACTGTAATTGAAAAAAAAATTATTAAAAATTTAAAAAATCCCTGAAAAGTACATCAAAGAGTCTACATTGAGAAATACTTTGAATTCAGTTCTAATGAATTTGCCCAGCATGTAATTCTGAAAGTGCTGAAGATTGAGGAATTTATGGGACAGTGATGGAAAATGAGGAAAAAATTAAGAAAAGGAGGGATGGGACACTTTTACCCTGTGTTAAAGCATTTATGACGTAGACCATAGTGTTGCGCATCATGACTTGAAATGATTCCTGGGATACTTTGTTGAAAATATTTCTCAATACAAGATGGAGTAGGGCAGTTGATCTTAGGAATCTACATTTGTAACAAGTCCCAGGCAATTCTTAAGCACAAAATTTTATAGTGCTTTTTAGGCAACGGAATGGCTTTTATACAAACAAATTATGTAATTAGTTGCTTAATATCTGACTCCTCCCTTAAACTGTAATTCTATGGCAGTGAAGATTGTGACAGTTTTGTTGATATCTATATTACCACATGTAGTAAAGTGCCAGCCACTGTTGGAGCTCAAGAAATAGTATTCTGAATAAATGAATAAAGCTAGAGTTTAGAGAGAGAGATTGACTGGAGAAATAGATTTAGAAGTTTACTCCAAATAAATACAAGTGAATTTTGACACACCTAAGGATGTGTGCCAAAATTTTAAACCACGTAAGAAAATGCATGCATTACAATCTTGAAGGAGTTCTACTAAAAGTCAAGTGCTTGGTCCTATTGCAGACGTAAGTGTGGCAAAGAGGGAGGCAATATATATGTTTTGTAAAAATATCCAAAGGTAATTCTGAAGTACGTTCCTGGATAAGACATGATGTTGGATAAAGACAGTGGGAAAGAATCCAAGACAGAAACATAGTTATCCAAGAATCCAAGACAGAAGAGTAGTTAATCAAGCCTGGAAGAGAAAGAATCAGAGAAATAGAGAATTGAATAAAGGTGTGTCCGAAGTGGTGCAAGGAAAAGGCTTCCAGGAAAGATTTCTCAAATGTCTCAGAATTTTACATAGTGATAAAAGGCAATTATATTTGTCAATTCAGTCATTATTGACCTTTGCAAAGATTATTACAGCAGAATAACGGAATGGCAGTTACAGACTTTTAGGAAGCACACAAAACGCATTCAGAGGTGACTTCTAAGTTGAAAACCAAAAGATGATAGACCTAATTGGGCAAAGGTGTGTGGGGTTGTAAGCATCAGGAATTCAGAGAATAAGCAAAGAGGGATACATAGAGCTTTCTTTTTACTAAGAGAGGTTTTCCTCATCCCTAATGTAATAAATATTTTCCTATGTTATCTTCGAGATCTAGTTCTAGTTTTCCTTTATATAAGGTAATACTAATTGCTGTAACATGGGGCTCAGAAAACTTCTTTTAAAGGGCCAAATAATAAATAGTTTAACTTTTGTGGCCATTCTGTCCCCAATCACAACTACTCAACTCTGGCCCTGTAGTGGGAGAACAGTGATAGACAATACAAATAAATGTATTCCAATAAAACCACATTTGTTAAAAAAAAAATGGACCCAGGGACATGTTTGCCAACTCCTGCTCTACCAGATAAATATCAAATCTAATGGCTTAACAGATAGAAGTTGATGTTTCACTTACATAAATTCTAGTTGCGAGATGGAGTGGCAGGTTTGTGGATCCAAACAGCTCTGCTATTTGAAGCTTTCAGGGTCATCCTGCACACCAATATCCAGAAAGATAAAGACAAAAGAGTCGTGGTTTAGGAAAAGAACATATCACATCTGATCATATTCTATTTATTGCAATTAAATCCTATGCCCCCCAAATGCTGGGAAATAAGAGGGACATGAATCTGGAGTGGGCAGCCTGACATTAGGACTTTGTTTTTAACCATTAGATCTTTAAAATATCTGGAATACTAGGCTTCTGGTCAAGATGGTGATGTAGGTAGACATGGCTCACCTTTTCACACAATCGCCTCAAAATTACAACACAAATATAGAACAACCATCATTCAGGAATGTCAGAAATTAAGTTGAATGGAAATCTGACAACAACAGAATTGAAGAAACCACATCCACCCAGACTGGTAGGAGGGGTGCAGATGCAGAACTGGCTGGTCCCATACCCACGTGGATAAAAAAAACCTCGGGAGGGGTATCTCCGAAGCAAGGAATCCCAGTCCCACACCAGGCTCCCCCAGCCCAGGATTCCAGTACCAGGAAGATAACTTCTGGCTGGGAAAATGACTGGGGATTGAGTCAATGGAAGAAACCTCTGGAGCCCCAAGCAATTCCTCTTGGACTCACCTACTCAGACTCCCTCCCTCTGAGCTCTAGCTCTGGGGTGGTAGCTTGAAGGGCACCAATGGTATGCAGGCAGAGACTGAAGAGTCTGGCATCAGGGCAAGCACAAGCCATTGTCCCTTAGCTGAGCCTCCCCCCCACAAAGCCCATAGGTTGGTGCAATCAGCCTGAGACTCCATCAACCTAGCTAACACTGTGTGACCCACCTTGGAGATCCACAGAGGCTATACCACACCCAACTTTGGGGCCCACCAAAGCTGCTTTTCCACAAGCATGGCTGGTCTTGGCTCCTAAATCCCTTCAAACAATAGCTGGCTTCAGTGAGCCCTACTAGGAGACAGATTTGACTCACGGTTTGGTTTCACCTGGGAATCTCCAAGCCTAGCATAAGCAGTAGCTATCTCAGATTTCTTTATAGCTCAGACAGGGTGCTCCGGACAAAAAACGGTTGGGGCCTGACCTTGGCCTGCACCACCTGGGAAATCCCAGAGTCAACGCACCCAGTGGACAGCTATAGACCATGTCAAAGTACTACCACACTGCCCCTGCATAGCTGATCCTCCATGGACAGTGGAAGTTGGTAGTCAGTGATCACAGCCAGTCCTCTCAGGTGATTGGGAGTAAATCCCTCTCATTGATCTGCCAACAGCAACCAAGCCTCAACTACAGGAGAGTGTACTCAGCCCACACAAAGGGTGCACCTCGGGTACCTAGCTTGGGCGATATGGGAAGCTGTGCCACTGGACTCTACAGGACACCTACTACATTAGGCCATACTCCCAAGACATGGAGTCAAAAAGCTCTACCTAATACATAGAAACAAACACAGGGAGGTTGCCAAAAAGAGGAGACAAAGAAACATGGCCCAAATAAAAGAATAGATAAAAACTCTAGATAAAGAGCTAAATGAAATGGAAATAAGCTATCTGTCAGATGCGGAGTTCAAAACACTGGTTATAAGGATGCTCAGGGAACTTACTGAGAACCTCAGCAGCATAAAAAAGATCCAGCCAGAAATGAAGTATACACTAATTGAAATAAAGAACAATTTACCAGGAAATAACAGTAGAATGGATAAAGCCAAGAATCAAATCAATGGTTTGGAACACAAGGAAGCAAAAAACAACCACACAGAAAAAGAAGACAAAAGAATCCAAAGAAATGAGGATAGTATAAACAGCCTCTGGGACAACTTCAGGAGGTACACATTTGCATCATAGGGGTGCCAGAGAATAGAGAAAGAGCAATAAATTGGAACTCTATCTGAAAAAAATAGTGAAAGAACACTTCCCTAATTTAGTGAAGGAAATAGACATGCAAGTCCAGGAAGCACAGAGAGTGCCAATCATGATGGAAGCAAGAGGTTCACTCAAAGACACATCATAATTAAAAGGCCAAAGGTTAAAGATAAAGAGAGACTCTTAAAAGCAAGAGAAAAGAAGTTAGTTGCTCAGTTCTGGCCAAGAAGGAGGCATAGGTAGGAACACTTCACTTCCTGGCACAACCAAAAGAAGGATAACAACCAATCTAAAAACAATAAATAACTGGAAGTGCTGTAAAATCAAACTGCATGGAACTCTGACAACTGAGGAGTTAAAGAAAAACTCACTCAGACTGGTAGGTGGGACTGAGACTGGCAGCCAAGTGGAGAGGATGCCTGCCAATGCAGTGGACCACTTGGGCAAGGTGGGGCTGGCTGAGAGGACTTGCCACAAGGCGGTGGACTATGGGGGCAAGGCAGGGGTGGCTGAACAGGAAACAAAACACTCAAAGACAGCTGTAAACTACTGCAGGGGTTGCCACGGCAGGAGAAACTCCCAGTCTCACACGAGAGAGTTCGTTGGAAAGTGGGGCTAGAGTGGAGTGAGAGAGCTGTATTGTTCCCTCTCTGACCCCTCCCCCACAGACAGTGCCACAACACAGTAATGTGGGTTGCCCTGCCCTGGTGAATACCTAAGGCTCTGCCCCTTACTACATAACAGGTGTGCTGAGACAAAAAATATGGCGCAAATGAAAGAACAGATCAAAACTACAGAAAAAGAGTTAAGTGACAAGGAGAAAGACAACCTTCTGATACAGAGTTCCAAACACTGGTAATCAGGATGCTCACAGAACTGACTGAGCTCTGTCGAAAAATGAAGGAAGAAATGAAGGCTACCCAAAGTGAAATAAAGCAAAATATACAGGGGACCAACAGCAAAGGGAAGGAAACTGGGACTCAAATCAATGATTTGGAACAAAAGGAAGAAATAAGCATCCGACTGCAATAGAAGAAACAAGAATTCAAAAAAATGAGGAGAGGCTTACAAATTTATGGGACAGCTTTCAGCAGTCTAACATCCAAATCATAGGGGTGCCAGAAAAACAGCAAGGTGAAGAAAAACAGCAAGAAGTTGAAAACTTATTTGAACAAATAATGAAAGAAAACTTTCCCAATATGGTGAAAGAAATAGACTTCCATGAATCCAGGAAGCCCAGAGAGTCCCAAAGAAGTTGGACCCAAGGAAAAACACACCAAGGCACATCATCATTACATTAGCCAAGATTAAAGATAAGGAGAGAATCTTAAAAGCGGCAAGAGGAAAGGAGACAGTTACCTACAAAGGAGTGCCCATAAGACTATCAGGTGACTTCTCAAAAGAAACCTTGCAGGCAAGAAGGGCCTGGAAAGAAGTATTTTAAGTTGTGAAAGGCAAGGACCTACATCCGAGATTCCTCTATCCAGCAAAGCTATCATTTAGAATGGAAAGGCAGATAAAGTGCTTCCCAAATAAGGTCAAGTTAAAGGAGTTCATCATTACCAAGCCCTTATATGAAATAATAAAGGGACTTACCTAAAAAATAGATAAAAAACTATGAACAGTAAAATGACAATAAACTTACAACTATCAATAACTGAACCTAAAAAGAAATGAAAACAAAAACTAAGAAAACAACTAGAATAAGAGAAATGGTCACCACATGAAGGGTTTTCAGTGGGGAGGGGGATGGGAAGAATTGGCAGGGAAAGGCACAGGGAATAAGAAGTGTAATTGGTAGACATAAAATAGATGGGTAGAGGTAAAGAATTGTATAGGAAACAGAGAACAAAGAACTTACATGTACGACCCATGGACGTGAACTAACGGGGGGAATGCTTGAGAGTTGGGGAGTGCCGGGTGGAGAGGGGATAAAGGGGGGAAATTGGGAAAACTGTAATAGCATAATCAATAAAACATACTTAGAAAAAAAGAAGTTCATTCCTGGAAGATTGCCAGATGGGAGGGGGAGGGGGAGAATGGGTGTAGAGGTGAGGGGATTAAGAAGTACAAATAGGTAGTTACAGAATAGCCATGTGGATATAAAATTTAGTATAGGAAATAGAGTAGCCAAAGAACTTATACACATGACCCATGGACATGAACAAATGGTGGAGGGATTTCCTGAGGGAATGGGGAGTGCTCAGTGGAAGGGGGCAAAGGGGGAAAAGTCAGGAGAACTATAACAGTATAATCAATAAAATGTAATTAAAAATATCTGAAATTTATTTTAGGAGAATTTATATATGTGAATTACTTTTCCCCCCTAAATATTTAGCCATTTCTTTTTTTTTATGAAATTTATTTTCTTATAATAAATTATGCTTTTCTCTGGGCAGATAGCCTTCCTATTATTGCACTAATAGCATATCTGTAATACCAAGCTATAGGACAAGTCTCAAAAAGAGTTTTGTATTCTTCAATGGAGCACTTGTCTACCAGGCACTGTAGGGAGGAGACAGAAAAGTCAGTGTCCCTCAGGTTGAAGAACTGAGTGGGGACAACTTGATACCCCTCTCATAGGTGGTTTTCTCCCAAGAAGGGTAACATGCAAAGCTTATATCTGGGTTCTGGGCATGGGGAATGGCGGGAGGTCTGAGAAGCCCAATGCAACACCTCAGTTCAGCTCCTCTTCTCTCCAAGAGAAGAGGGGACTAATTTTTCTCTCATTTGTAACAAATCCTTCAGGCCTAGCTGATGCTTTGTGGAAACAATGAGGATGAGGTCATCATCAGAATTTACAGCAATTGCCCCAGCTAGGGTGGCTCAGTGGATTGAGCACTGGCCTGCAAAGCAAAGGGCCATGGGTGTAATTCCCAGTTAGGGCACATGTCTGGGTTGCGGGCCAGGTCCCCAGTAGGGTGTGTGAGAGGCAACCACACACTGACATTTCTCTCCCTCTCTTTCTCCCTCCCTTCCCCTCTCTTAAAAATAAACAAATAAAATCCTTAATAAGACAGTATGCTTACTATACTATGTTCAGGTGTCCCTATTACCATGCTAGCGAAGTGCTAGGGAAGTTGTATTGGTCAAAGCTGTAATGAGATTCTGAAGGCAGACTGACAGGGATGCCTGAGTAGGAAGGGTAGGACCTCAGTTGGAGGTAGATGAACAGTGATTGTAACATAATTAGGCCCTCCTTGTAGAGGCTGAACGGGAGTGGGGTCAGGAGGAGCTGCATGCCCCAGTAGCTCCCCTAACTCTGCCTTTGTACTATGCTGAAGACAAGTTGCTCACACATTCTTGATGGAACAGGGACTTTGGGGGAAGCAGTGATTTGTATTGGGCAAGAGCATATTAAGCCTTCATGGGGGAGTCAGGTAGCCACCACAGACATGGCTTTGAGACTGTGTACGTCACACAGGTCTGGCCAGTGCCTACAAATCCATTGTGATGTAGGTCATAGAAACAGGAGCTCCTACCACTGTCACCACCATCATCAATGGTATCAGATTTGGTAAGGACAATGCCATCGATGAGCCAT